>JANHGB010010450.1:825-17906 GCA_026283785.1 Coracopsis vasa
GTCTTCTCTATTCAGTTAGAGCTGGAGCTGTAACTGCTGCTTAGCAGGAGTCACAGCTGTAATTCCTGGTTTTCACTTTTTCTCTGTGCTGTCCATGTTAAATTTTCCTTGCCCTTCAAGAAAGGAGAAACAATTTCTGAATAGGCAAGCTATTTTTTTCTTGCATCTTTGGAGAGGTTTTCATTCCCCATTAACTTTCTCAAGCTGTCTTCTGGCTTGTATGCATGGCACCTTGCTAGATTGTTGTAAATTTTTTACAAGACCACCACTGTTTTCTGTGAACCAGGAAAGTGTAAATAACTATATACACAGCAGGACTCCTCAAAGCTTCTCTGCTAACCCCTGACTATACCTTTTTTGTTGTCTCTTACCTTCTTTTTTTTTTTTCAATCTGCTTTCAATTTTTGTTTGGAGACCCTCCCATTTCCCCCTTAGAAATCTGATTCACCTACATAACCCTCAACAAGGAAACACCTGAGTGTTTTTAGAAGTGTGGTTGCATTTATCAAATTCAGCCAACCTTTCTCTGGTACTTTTCCTTTCCTTCCTCTGCCTCTTCACATTTGCTATCATCAAGAGTTTTTAAAATATATTCACATTTCAGGCTTAAATATAAACTTAGATTAACTACCATTTAATTAAGATAACATCATCAGGATAATTAAACTTCCTAAGATGGAACAGCTAAGCCCTTGTGATTTACAGCCTGTGCATGTGATTTTTTGTTCTGTGCTGGATACTCATGCGTGAGTGGCATTCGCGTTGAGAGTGCACACTGCTGAATGCCGTATCTGATCACAGTGCAACCACCAGCCTGGCTCAGTGGTGGGACAGATGTGGGGCTTGGCAGAGGCTGAAGCCTCACAAGGCAGAGGTGATGTTGGCAGAGGCAAGCATCCTGAAGAGTCTTGAAGACTCCATTGATTAAGATGTGCTCCAAGATCTGACCAGGACTGTGGTGTAAAATGAGCTGCATTTTGGGGTTCCCTGTGGATGCAGTGCTTTTGCCTAGGAGCACCAGGGAAAACATCCTCTGAGCGCCTCAGCTGGCTAGGAAACTGCCCTGCCATTGATATCGTCGTCACCTTTCAGCAGATGGTGGGATGTAGCAGGGTGTGGAACTGGTCACAAACAGGAACTGCTGGCTGCTGATAGCATAACGCAGCCTTTCCAGGGCACCTCACCAGAGTTGCCTGCTGCTCTCAGCAGTGCAGTCCCATAGCATTTTGAAAGGGATTTAAGGGGCCTGTTTGGGTGTGGGAGAGTGCTTTAGAACACAGGAATAGGGGTTGGGGTAAGCATGTCTGTCTCTTTGATGCAAGAGAATTTTCCATAGCTGGGGTAAAACTTGGCTGCAAGAAAATTGCTGTTCTGGGGCTACATTAAGGTCTGAGCTAAAGACTCATAAATGTCATTATTTTCCACTCTGGTTATTAAAAAAAAAAAAAAGCAAAGCCATATATTTTAGCTGTGTTGCTTCCTAAGCTCCTAAAAAGCTCTTTGAATACCTCAATTTTGAGCTCAGTAAGATAACCTACATAGAAGAAAACAGAACAATTTTGTATGCATTCCACAGAGATTTGCTCTTGACAATCTTTGGAACCACTTATTAAAAGAAATATTTCTGCATTTGTAACTAATTGCATAGGAAACAGACTTTGGTTAGCAAATGTGTTTTTATGAGGACAAGCTGATTCATAGTTTTCTTTCTACTTCATAATCTATGCAGATGAAAGTTACTCTTATTCTTTCTATGAGCTCTTTTAGAAATATTTTCTAGTCAGATAAAGTAGGGTTTTTTTTCAAAAGAATAAACTGAATCAGTGGCTTAAAAATTAATATTTTATACTTGAATAAAATGTTGCACAAGGAAATGAAAACCCAAGATCCATACAAATATTTTTGCTAAGAAATATAGTAGCTAGGGATTGGCAGATTGAAAAATTCTGTATTTTAAATCCAAAATTTCATTCAGATACACTAGCCATAGAAGAAATGGTTAGACAGATGGATGGTTAGTGTATGTAGATCGGATTTTTGTGGAGTTCTGGATTTAGCAGATGTACAGATGAAGATAATAGTGCTGAGCCAAGGCAAAGTTGCTGAGTACAGTGCTTTTTTTTTTTTTTTTAACTTATGACTCATGAGTGAATCTAAACTAAAACTATGTTTAATATTAATATGAAATTCAAAAGATAGCTCTCAGCATAGACTGGAAATACACCTTTGGATAATCTTAGAACAGGCTTTTCTTTCTTCATATTTCTATGGACATTAAAATGAAATAACATTTTGCAGTGGAAGGTAAACTTTAAAACAAATAAACTTGGCACCATGTATCATATTTTTGGCATGCTTGTATGCAATCAACAACTTTCTGCATTTGCTGTTTGCCACCTCATACCCAGTTCCCACCAGTCCTTCAGTATTCGGTACCAGTTAGGAGTTTTAGCTTTTATTTCCAAGACCTCAGCATGTTTTTCATTCTTTCACTGGACAAGTGTCTCCCTGCTTAGGTGCTGTGTAAACACCTTAACCTCTCTGCAGCAATCTGTCCTTCGCAGCCTGCGATGCCATCATATCCTGAGAGACAGTGAATGCATGAGAGTTGCCTTGTTTGCACTTCCACTATCTGTCTAACTTTTTGTAAAGCTCTCCTAGCTGAGAACAGACAGTGCTTAGTGTGTTGTGTTCAGCTGTGTTTGTTCTAGATAACTCTAATGCTGCTGCATGCTTGTTCTTTGCAGGAAAAGAGTAGAAATTCCCATTGGCAAATCTTAGTTAACTGAGCGGTACCCAGACCAAGCAGTAATTATTCTGAATAAGCTTTCCTGTTCCAGCTCTTTTCATTATTGGGGAAGTAAAATAGAGGAGGATTTGTAATAGAAGGTTTGTTGTTGTGTTAAGATTCTTGTTGGAGCTGGCATATAAAGATGCAGTTTTAGGTGTTTGGAATAATAAACTACCAAAACGTAGATGTGATATTTGCAGTTAAGGAACTGGGACTTGGTATCTTTCTCTATTTCCCTCTTCCATGTGAAAGCTAATCTCAGCAGCTAGGCTAAACCAAGGCCAGGACTGAGCACCTAGCTCTTCTACAGGGTTTTTAGTACGATCCATTCACCCTAAACTTGATGAGCTTCTTAAATAATCTTGGTACATTCTGGAATTTGCTGTTCAGGCTCCATCAGTGCCTTTGAGGAGGAGATGAGGTCTGTAATGTTTTCAGAGTTCTGCCAACACAGTCAGCATAATGTCTTTATTGAAGTCATACAGGTACCTGAGCAGAGCCGTTTCCAAGCAGGTATAAGGAGACTTCAAGGACAGGATATGAGCATGTCCTTAACCCTTGTAAACAGTGACTTGAGCTGGTAACTACTAAACAGCAAGTTTTGGGGTTTGTTTATTTTACTTTATTTTATTTACTGCAACTATTTTCAGTAGTAGTAGTAGTAGTTTTTTTGTAGCAAAAGGCTGTGACTCCCTCTCAGAGTCCTGTAAGAACTGGGAGGTGCTGATACCTTCCTGCAATCCCTGCAAAAGGCAGGAGTTGATAGGCTTCTGCTGTGAACACCTCAAGCTGCAGCGAGATGTGTTTGCACCTAATGCATTTGGCACTACCTAAGAGTAGGGACGGTGTGTAAGTACCACAGTTTGCTTCACACCAAGGGTTGGTTCTGAGACAGGGAGGTATAATGAGAGAAGAGAGCTTTCTGTGAAGATGCTTCCTCAGGCTAAACAAATGATATCCTGTGTACTTCACAGCTGAGGCTTAAAATAGAGATAATAAATCGATACATATCATGTTTTGTTTTTAAGATGGTCTTCAGTCTCCAGATTGGCTTTTAAGTATCTTGTTGCTATGGAGAAAGAACAACTCTCTCCTATGCAGTGGGTGCAGAGAGCAAGAGCAGCACTCCTCACAGCATGGTGCTGTGTTGCCTCTTCATCCTGTAGCTCGTTTTCCCAAGGAAATAGGGCTTTTGCTAGTATGCTGCTGCTTGATCTTGTCTGTACTTGTGATTGATTTCCTCCCCCCTTTCCCTCTTACCCTTTATGAATGCCTTTTCACCATCTCTGATTTTTATCTCCTCAGTCTTTTTTCTCAGTGAGGGCTCCCTTCACTTCCAAATGAAAATCAGAATGTTAGCAAAGCCTTGTCTTCTTTCCCAGACACTTTCTTTTCTGTATTTGTGCTCAGTGAGATATAACCAGATTTGCAGTAAGCACAGGAAAATATTTTTTTACCATACATCCTTTTCTCTCTCTCCATTTTTTTTTTTTAAGTAAACAAGCCTGGACACTGATACTACACATACAGCAGAGACAAAGGGTGTTTCTGGTGATAGCTGCAACGTTATACATCTGCTGGTGAGTCCTTGTTGCAGCAGAGTGTGTGTGTATCTTGACATCCGGGCATGTCAAGAGCTTTACACATCTGTTGTACATATAGCTTTGTTACATGTTGTTTCCCTCACCTCAGACTCGGTTCCCAGCCAATGCAGGCTGCAGTGCAGTTCCCTCACAGGTCATCTCTCCAATGATGAGATGATGTCTGTGTTTAGGGGAGCGAGGAGACAGGCCAGGATAGTGCAGTGGCAGGGAATACAAATGCACAGACCAGTGTACCCCACTGTCCTTGAACATTGAGTTAGCAGCAGGTTTTTTCAGTGCTGCTGTGTCAAAGCCCTGGAGCTGCAGATTCAGATGCATTTCTGAGGCTGCACTACTGAGTGCTTTTGTTTGTACTCTTTTTCTCCCCCCCACTGCTGCTAACTTTAAGACCAGTTAGGGAAAAAAGAATGGTATTTTAATTGAAGATACACACCCGATCAGAGAAAACTTGGAATGAACCAGTGGAAATGCTATGAAAGGAAATTCACCTTTGTTGCTGGTGATTGCTTGATAGCTAGAGACTCTTCCAGTTTATTTTGAAAGGGCTCAGCTCCCACTGGGGCTCTGAAGTGAAGAGGACGTTTTTCCAAGGCCATCTGCTGAGCTGCTGGGTGCTGCTCATTTCTGGAGACCTCTGAAATGTGTAAATCTTGTGTGCTTGTTTATCAATGAGAATGCCATGTGCATACCAGATTGACCCTAGTTTTTCTCTTTGTTTCCCTTGAATGTACTATATTATATTGATCTGTCTCTGTTTTCTGAATTCTCTCTGATCCCCTGCAGTGTGAAGAAAGCCTGCTCGTCTTCTGCTGCTGCTTCTAGCTGATACTGTGTTGTTGAACTTCCACTTGCTCATTGTCAGTCCTGTGAGTGTCTGTCTCCAGCTAGGAAGGTCTAACTGTGAAGCTGCTCGGTCTGCCCCTAATCCTTCAGTACCTGTGTTTGGCTGCCTACCCTCGGGTTGTCTTATCTCTTTTGGGTTTGGCCATCTCAGGTTATGTTACTTTGTGTATCAAAGCCAGAGCTTCTCCACACACGTACACATAGGCCACTTGAGCTGGAGAAAGCAAATTCCCCATACAGCCAAGTTGTGGATTATTCCTCTGTGAGGAAGCAGAGGAGACAATCCTTTTGGCCATTCAAAATGGTTTCTAAGTCCTGTGTTAGGACTTAGCAATTAGTCACGGTACTGAATGAAGGGCAAATGGCTTATTTTGACAAGGACTGTCACCTTTGTTTCTACTTTTTTTTTTTTTTTACTTTCAGCATAAATTCATTCCTGCAAATATATGCAATAAGAAACCTTTGTGGACTTGCAAGGTTGTAAAATTGCAGGTTTTTAGCAAATGTGTACAATGTGAACTGCAGCAGTTTTGTCATCAGTGGAAAGCCTGAAAAGGAAGAGAAGGAAAAGACCTTGGAGGACTACCTTTCAGTGGTTCTATGCTGGTATATTTTGAGGCCCTAACCTGATGGCTCAGCAGCTAGCAGGCTTGGTCCCTCACTCCGTGGTCTCTGCGTCAGCAGGGTGTTTAATATGACAGTGCTTTTTGTGATACGAGCTGCTGACTTCTGGGACTACCAAACAGATGGTGACTACGTGAGAACACATGTAAGTGGCTGACACTGTAGATCTTGTTTTACCCAGTTGTCACACTGTTCAGAATGCAGTGTTTAAGACTGGAATCAGCATAAAGGTTCCTTTCCTTAAGAAAGAAACGAAAAATAACCCCTAAACCAAACCCAAACACACTGAAGTGTCATGGCTCTGATGCCCTGAGCTATAGGGATCTCCCTGTTTGCCAGGCCTGCCATATTTTAGAGGAAGCAAAAATAACACTGCAGGGTGAATTTCCTGGCTGGTCTTAAGTGTTATGTCACTATTGCAAAGTTGAAACAGTAAATATATGTGAATCACTGTAAAAAGAGTACTTTGAAAATAAAAATAAGGACAAAGGGGCACAAGGTTTATAAATAAAGCCATTTGCTATTTCTTACATTTTCCACCAAGGACAGGGGAAATGACAGTATAGTGTCTTCTCATGCAGTTTGAAAGATGTACGGTACTGTTGGATTCCTCTTTGGCAATCTTTTCTTACTCAAGAGACTGAAATCTGTCAAATTTCAATCGACAGAAACAGAGCCCTGTTTCAAAGTAGATGGGTTCTGGATGCATCTCAGAATAGATCTGACCTTTGTTCTTAGATCAGCATACCTGTAGCTTGTGGAAATTTAAATATTAAAGCATAAAGTCTGAATTATAGCAACTCTTTTGTGTCCAATGAGAAAGCCTTTCTTCCTTGTTCATGCTCAGGGAAGTGGTTGAGTCACCATCCCTGGAAGTATTTAGAAGCCGTGTAGATGTGGTGCTTAGGGACATGGTTTAGTGATGGACTTGGCAGTGTTAGGTTAACTGTTGGATTTTATGATCTTTGCAAGTTACACAGTTTGGAAGCTGGCTACTGCATAGGACTTTTTGCAAAGTCACACTGAGTTTCTCAGCAAGGAAGGAGGATTGTTGTGTGCAGAGAAGTGCTAGAGGAAAAGCAAGATCCTATGAGTTTGGAAAATTGGAAAATTTGGTTGAGAAGAGCAAATATTAAGCTACCTCAGAACACCCAGCAGTTTTTCTGCATATGGTGCCTGGTGCAAAATGTATCACAGAAGTGCAGTAATTTCAAGGTATAGGAGTGTTGTAGTGGTAAGCACTCAAGCAGAAGGTTGGAGCGGGTGATCTTCAGAGGTCCAGCCTAATTTTTTCTGTGTCTTGAGCCTGTTCCTGTCTGGGATCCATGGAAGTTCTGAACAGAAAGTTGGGTTTAAAATACAGACATAGCAAAAAAGGAGAACAGTGAAGCCACACTCTGGCTTTTGGGAAGTAAAAACTACATGAATTAGCTTAACTAAAGGAAAGGAGGTTTGGAGCACTGTACTCCAAAAGTCACTATGTCATTTTCTGTTTTCTGTAAGCTGTTTTACTTCAAAATTTTCTATTGAAAGCCAAAGCTAGTGCTGTTTCATCTGAAGCGTTTATTTTGTGATTCATACTGTGACTGATGCTCAGGAGAGAGATGCTTGAATGGAAGGACATCTGAAAATAGTCTGGTAGCCACTGCAGATGCCCAGGGAGCAGCCAGGGCCTTGAAAACTAGTAAGAATGAAACAATGTTCTGTCAACCCTCCTGAGCCAAGGGGAGCTGCATTGCTGAGATCCTGATTTTATTGCCAAAGGGGTAAATTAAAGAAATTTAGCAAAATACTCAGAGATGTGGTTGTATATTGCCCTGCTGATAAAACTGGATAATAATGTTTTCAGGGTTTGCTTTTGTGGTTGGAGAAGGAGCAACATGTGTGTATTGTATGTGAGCCTTTCCAGGCAATGTGTGACTCTGTCTCTACCTGCTGTCCCTAGTATAAGATACCTCTGAAGAGAAGATGGTTCAGTAATGCCAGTGTTTTATGACAGGAGTTTTGTTATGTGAGTATACGTCATCTGTTTAGCTGTAAGCAAATAAATCCTTTTAAATATCGCAGTGGATACCTTAGAGGAAGAAACATGCATTGAAAATGAAACCAACTGGAAAATACTGTAACCTTGAAAAAAAAAGAAAGCCCACAGAATTATTTTTTCAAACTTTTTTGTCATTTTTGTCTTCTCCTGAAAAAGCGCTGACTTTCCAGTGATACATCAAAAATATGCCTGTATTCAAAAATAGAACCAATTAGGATGCAAAATCAAACCAATTTTAGTTCCTTTTAGTTTCTGGATAAATATGTTTTATCAAGAACCAAATGTTTATTTTGAAGAGTTCTGATAGAATAGATTTTTATAAGACCTATTTAAATAAGATTTGCAAAGGTAAGTTGCACTAACTCACCGGCCGTCTGATATTGTATGTGCTGTTATAAAAACCAAAATAGAATTTCAGAATGGATTTCTGAATGTGCTGAGCATTCCCAAGATGAGCAAAGTGCAATTGCTTATCTTTTTGGAAATGCTGTTCCTAAAAGGCTTTGTATTTTTTCAAATACTTTAGTGGTCTCATGACAAATGGAAATATCTCCAACTTCAGCTTCAAGCTGAAGTGACGTTTATAGCTACTGCGTAATGCCTACGCAGTGGGATCCTGGTTTGGAGGAGGGTTGTGCCTGCAATTAGTATGCCTTCATATTAATTACAAAGCCAGGAAAAGGAAATGGGAGTGTTGTTCCTCTTTGAGGAAATCAGTGTATTTCAAGTTTAATTTAAAAATAGCAAACACCTTAAAAATCTTGTACACTTGAAGAGGAGATGTGTGTCAGGGTTTTTATAGAAAACTTCAAGCCAATGTCAGCCAGGACACCCAAATAAGCCAGCAGATAGAGACTGCCATATTCTTGAAAGATTCTGGAGGTGGATTCTGGGAGCAGTGTGGAAAATCACCCCTACTCTAAATCTCTGAAGCTTAAACCAGATAAGTGTGTCCTCTTCAGAGAATGTATTGCTCCTGTTGTCACTCATATCTCTTCTGACACTGGCATTTCTAATATTCTGATTCAGGGTCTCAGTGCAGTGAAGATTCATGGTTGGTAGGTATAAGTTTTGGTTTTCTTCCTGTCAGAATGGACCACTGGAGTCCTCCTGCCAGGAATACTGAAACAGGGAAATGTCATGAGTTAATGGAAATTAATTGAAATTTTAAAAAGAATCATTTATAATGTGTGACTACTGTCCTGGTTTTGACTGGGATAGAGTTAATTTTCTTCCTAGTAGCTGGTACAGTGCTGTGCTGTGGATTTAGGATGAGAATAATGTTGATAACACACTGATGTTTTAGTTGATCCTGAGCAGTGCTTACCCTAAGTTAAGGGCTTTTGAGCTTCTCATACTGCTGTGCCAGTGAGGAGGCTGGGAGGAGACCTGGCCAGGATAGCTGACCCTAACTAGCCAAAGGGGTATTCCATACCATGTGATGAATGAAAGAAAATTGAACAAAAAACCTGGGGGAAGTTGACTGGGGGAGTGATGGCTGCTGCTTGGGTATGGGCTGGACATTGGTCAGTGGGTGGTGAGAAATTGCATTGTGCATCACTTATTTTGATATTCTATTGTTGTTATTTTCCCTTTTCTATCCCATTAAACTGTGTTTATCTCAACGCATGAGTTTTATTTTTTTTCCAGTTCTCTCTCCCATCCTGCTGACTTGAGGAGGAGTCAGTGAGTGGCTGTGTGGTGTTTAGCTGCCTGTGGGGTTAAACCACAACAGTCCCTTTTTTGGCAGCCAGCATGGGGCACAAAGGGTTGAGATAATAACAGATCTGACCAAGCAGGTCAAAACATATTTTTTATAAGCATTCAATATGTTAGTTTAAGAGTTGATTTATTTGCTCTGAGTTGTGGTGCTTGCTCTGAGAATTGTGTTATGTAACACCTTACTTGCTGTATATGTTCCCTGTTGTGCTGTTTATCATCTCTGGGGGTTGCATTAAGGTTATCATTTTGCTCTACTGTGTAGCGCTGGCTTATGGTAAAATTTACTGGTGAGGCTAAGCTGGCATTTGTACTCAGCATTGCCATCATCTCGTATTTCAGGAACCATCTCTTGGAAACTGTTAATAATTGCACTCTTTACCTTTTCTCTTTGGAGAGCCAATCTATGTGGGAGGCAAGGGAGAAAACTTTCCCCCACTCCTGCACCTTCACCTTCTCCTGCAGGCTAGTCACAATAGCTCTTGCAAATTTTGAAAGTCCTTGGGATGTTCAAACTGGCATGTTCCTATTGCTCTGTCTCCTGAACAAGGCTGGATAGTTATGAGTGACAGGGTGTGTGGGATAGTATAGGCAAGAACCTAAGACAATGGACTCCTACAGTGTGTTAGAACTTCACCCCTGAACAAGTGCAGAATCTGGAAAACCTAGTAAAATATTTGGAAAAAAGTATGCTGTCACTCTGGCAATTCCAGAGAGACAGAAATCACTGTAGCATTCTGGGGCCTGAATGATTTCAAATGGGTCCTGAGCAACGAGAAGTCTTTGAACAAATTAAACAGGAGATAGTTCATGCAGTAGACCTTGGGACGAGTCTGTGCAGAATAAGATGTTAAAAACATGCTCTACACCACAGCTGGGGAGAATGGTTCTACCCTGAGCCTCTGGCAGAAAGCACCAGGGGAGACCCAAGGCTGACCCCTTGGCTTTTGGAGTCAGGGATACAGAGGATCTGCGGCCAGCTATACTAAAAAAGATACTGCCAGTCTGTGAAGGGCTCGAGCTGCTTCAGAAGTGATTGGCGCTGAAGCACAGCATTTCCTGGCATCCCAACTGCTGGTGCTGGGCTGGATATTCACGAGGGTCCCCTCTACGCGTCATGCAACTGATGCTACATGTAGTAAGTGGGTCACACTGATCACACAGCGGGCTCAAATGGGAAATTCCAGTCATCCAGGAATCTTGGAATTGATCATGGACTGGCCTGAAGGCAAGGATTTCAAAATACTGTCATGTTGAACCACAACTACATTAAAAAAAAAAAAAAAAAGAATATTGTTACATTCCTCTATTGTTCACAGTATGGATTTCTTGGTTTTTCAGCTTTTCTTGACTGTTTTGTGATCCAGAATACAAAGCTTGTTAAGTTTATTGGCATACTGTTGATATTCTTAACATTGTGTTTATTTATAAAGAATAAGTTAATAGACAACTAAATAGCATCAGCAAAGTCTTGCTTATTGATTTCCCAGTGTAATAACAAATAGGTGTACTCACATAGTTAGCTGTACAGATAATTAATGGCTGCATGTTTGGAGCCAGATTCTCTTGCTATTTTAATGGTGAAACAAGTGGAGTTTTGCCAGCACTTGGCCTGTTTTCTCCTTGGCTCTCTGAAAATGCATTTTTACTTTGTAAGCCCCAGTGTTTTGGAAGATCTGTTTGCGGGTGAATCACAGTAAGATGGAAACCATCATTTCTAGGAAATAGCAGGTGTTTAGTGGAGTTGGTGAGTGATAACTCCAGTACTGGCCTATTTGCCACGTTCTCATTATTTGGTTTTTGTTACATTTTGGTTTTGGTTTGGTTTGGTTTAGGTTTTTTTGAAGGCGGAGGTATAGTACATCAATTAATAAATTAAAAAGCAAGCCCATTCCTACATGAACTAGGTTTTAAATTGGGAAGCTGGTATCTATTGCTGGGTGGAATAATAATTTTAAGCAGCTGAACTAGATAAGTGTGTGTTGACATTTTTGTTTGTGCATAAATTAATTCTTAATGTTGTAAGATATAGTTGGATGCAGGGAACATGAAAAGAGCTTGACAATGTCTGAACCAAGACTCTAGTGTCAAACAGGAGGTGAAATTCGCTGTATTCTAATTATTGATTAAAATTTTATTAGCAGACTTTAAAGATACTGGTGGGGCAGCTCTTCAGGGATGAGCAACCTAAACATGTGCCGTCCTGTTTCCATGGCAACACATCATTTTCATCCTTTCCAGGCAGCTTAGACTGCATTGTGTACTGCAAGAATATTAGATTCAGAAGAGCTATATTAACAGCTCAGTAGTTTTCCCTAAACCTTGCTATTAAATAATTTTGGTTTGCATGATCATTAGAACAAAAAACGTGGTTGGGATTATTGTGCTATTTTAAAGAAAGCAATCATGACAGCAGAGCTGAAAATGAAAAATAACTGGCAATTGGGGTGAGGTGTTTTGGTCCAATTCATTGACTGCAAAACTGGCTATTCCTGTGACCATGCAAACTTTGCCAGTAAGGTCAGGATTTTAGCAGGAATAGTTCTGTGTCTGGTAGTTAGAATCTTTGAAAGTATTTTTGATTTTTGAGCTGCTGGAGAGAATTGAAGTAGTGTAGTAAAGGTTAAGGCTATAAATGGTGGCTGTTAGCATGGATCGATTTTCCAGCATTGTGGATCATGGCCTTGGAAGCACATTAAGAGGTGGCATTTTCAAGCTCAACGTAAGCGATTTGGTAGCTTTCGAGGATACTCGAGGACATTTCACACTGCAGCATATTCATGTTTTGCTGTGAGCTTGAAACCTTTTTATTGGTTTTGGAATGTCAAGCTTGCCTGTCAAGTCATAGATTGCTAAGACTTGGGCAGTGCATCTCACAGTTCTCAGCTGCTGTGAGAACAGGAAACTCCTTTAAAGATGTATCCTTTGTTTTGGAAAATATCTTTTAAACACATCTTTTGTCTTGTCTGTAAGGGATGAATAGTTCAGTATATCCCTATGCAAATGTTTATTACTCTGAAAAAACGTGCACACCTCACTACTTCTCTCTATTTGTGTAGTATCAGTTTACCAGTGATGAATCTTTGTTAAATACAGCAATGTGCTACAGTGTTTTCTGAACTGATTACACGCACATATTCTGTTTTGGCATTGTGGAGGCTTAAATTAACGTTCAAACTGTGAATTTTAAGATACTCTTAATGTTACCGCTATACAGTAAAAGAAGCAAATTACCATGGGAGAAGTATTTAAGCAATTCATGAAGATGCAGATCACCACAATATATTCCTGGGGCCTTTGGGATGTTTAATTTTCCCTTTCTCCATTTGTATAAATTTTTCCATGAGATTATGTGAGGCATGTCAATAAAAATTGAGAGCTTTCACAGTAGTTGTCGCTATAGTTACATGGTGCAGTTCTTAGCCTCTTGCACAGAAAGTAAACCACCTGCAATTCTATAAAATATAAAACTATTCTATAAAATTCTATAAAACTAAAAAGAAGCTCAGTTCATAGCATGTCTCAGCTGCAGAAACAGAGAGACTAAGTTGCATTTTAAAGCCCTCTGAGTCGTAGCTCTTCATACAGACAGAAATGTCATGCTCACAGAATGCTGCTCTTCTCCTGATAGGATTTCAGTGTTTAACTTCATCTTCAGGGTCTGTACAGCACAAATGTTGAAATCAACACTGACTCTTAGGAATAGCTTTTTGTCTCACAGATCTCCTGTGCACTCAGGAACCCTAATTGCCTGACTTCTGTGTACTGACTTCTGTGTACTGAAGTTATTTACCTGAATTCTACTTTCATTTTGGTTTATTTTCTTTTTCCTATATGGCCATTAATTTAAGGGTTTGGTATGAATTTCTGCCATAAATCACAGACTTTAAAAGTCTTCCCTGGGATAGACAAATGTCTGTCTGGCCTGTAGATGGGGAAAGAAAAGCACTGTGAGCCTTTTTGTATGAAATTGCTCTATAAGGCAGACCTATAAAAAGTTGCCTTTACCTTCACAATTCCCTTCCTTGAGTTCTTTTTATGACTGAATAAAGTAGGACAGGTTTATTTCATATCAGTCACCATGTGAGAAGGGACAGTTAAGTAGGTGCGTGATGTCTCATCTTACGTTAAATTTGAATGTTCATTTTTCAAGTATGTTCTAAATATACAGATGAGCCGAGATTCCAGGACCCAGTAACGCCTTCACTGCAGGGTTTTTATTCACTTTTTTCTGAAGTTCCAGACTTAGAGCAATGTGAATCTTATCCCATAGATGATTAAATAAAACAGAATTTTGGAGTTATTTTTAATTTTCATTACACAAAATCAAGGTGAGGTCAAACCATGTAAGAGGAGACAGTGAAAGATGTTCCCTGGCCTAAAGAAATAACAATATAAGTAGCTAAAATAGTCAAGATGAGGTAGGGAAATGCAGAAACGGCAGCTGGCAAGTAGCCTTTGTCAAGAATATGGCAGTACCCCCACTGTCTGCTGCTTCTTGTGATGGTTTCTGCCATTTGTCAGGAGGGAAGGACTGAACAGATCCCGTCAGAGCTCAGGAAGGAGGATTATATTATTGCTTTGTGCAGGGTAATTCTCCCTCTATAATGAGAAGGTTTAGAGCCACAGGGCGAAGAGGAGCAAAGCATTAGTAACGGAAACTGATAGCTGGAAATGAAGGAATTGGTCATGACTCAGGATTTTGCTTTCAACTGCAGTCAAACTTTTTTCCTCATGGCTTCTTTTCTCATTTCAAGAAGCAATTGGTCCCCTTGCCATTCCTATCAGGGCTTAGCCTCACTGCTCAAATACTATTAAGACTTTTGCTGATTATGTGTTGGAGAAGCAGCTTTGAATCCATCCATGTAGTCAGCTTGAAGGAGACCTGGTTACCTAATCACATTGTCAGCTAAGTAATTTTTGCACCTCCTGGGGCTTGGGTCTAGCCAGTGCATGCTGACATGAGGCTGAACTTGACTTACATTGCCTTGTGGATTAAAGGTTGTGGTCAGTATAAAGTTAGTCAAATGGAATCTTCAAAAGCAGAATTATGCTTTGAAATGAATACAAAGTTGTCATTGTTTAATTGTCCCCTGGAGAGACAATTTCTCAGTGGAAAAAGCATCAAAAAGGAGTGTCTTGCACTCCTTTTGCAGGAAATATTTCTGTCTGTGAGAGCCTTGGGAGCTTTCTAAAACAAACCAACCCCACAACCAAACACTTCCCCTCTCCTCTCCTCCCTCCCCGTCCCCCAGCCTAATTTAAAAAAGAATGAAATAAATTGTTGTGGGAATTGTATACTAATTAATTGGAAAGATCTCCTAAGAAATTGCTGAAAATGATAGCTTTTTGTACTGGGAAGTAAACAGTTCCATCAGCAATCTTTCAGCATGACACACTGGTGAGGAGAGAAGATGTTGAAAGTCAGAGGTATTGAAATTAATGGAGCCATATTTCAACACAAAGATTTAAAGACAGTTCTAAATAATAAAGAGTTACTACTTAGACATAAAAATATTTCCTATTTCTGAAGAGATTACCGAAGTGTAATGTTTTTCCTCAATAGTAATAGGCATTGTCATGCAGAAATTGGGAATAAACTTAATCCATCAGGTAACTAACTAAGCTTATGAAGTCCTTTTTTAATTTAATTATACACCTTTGAATCAACAGTTTGCTTCCTTTCCTGTAGTGTGTATTTGAACCAACTGGATACTGGAGATGCAGTGAAACTAGAGTGTGATTTTTATTGAAGTGGCACCTAATACAGTGCTGATCATCATGCTATAGAAGATTTTTGTTAACTGCACAACGTTTTGAGTTGTCTGTGTATACATGGCATCTTGGAAGATTAGTTCATATCTGTATTCCTGTCCTGGCTTCAGCTGTAGCAGTCATTTTTCTCCTTCTTAGTAGCTGGTACAGTGCTGTGTTTTCAACTTCAGGCTGAGAACAGTGCTGATAATACACTGATGTTTTTAGTTGTTGCTAAGTAATGCTTACTCTGATCAAGGACTTTTCAGTCTCGTGCTCTGCCAGTGCAGTTTTTTTTATTACAATTTGGACTTACTCTGGCAACGTCCAAGGTGCTAGCTGCTACATCTACCTGTGTAAATACTAGCTACTTCTTTTCCTCTATTTGCCTATGCAAGTTCCATAATTATATGTATGTTTTCTGTAGAATGCATGTCTGCATATGGGTATATGTACACACAAATATTTGACAAACACAAATGTGAAGTGTAATATTGGCAGTTGTGTTGTAATTCTTTTTACTCTCTTTTTTGGACAGTAAATTAATAAAGACAGTATGTGGCTGTAGTCATCCTAAAATACCTTCACCTGATTGGTTCTTGTATCATGAGGATAATCACAAAAAAAAAAAAAAAGAAAAGAAAAAGGCTCTATTTTAGGGAAAGACACCATTTCATTTTCAAGTGTTCAAATGTTTGGGAACATGAGTCGCTTCTGCAAAGTTGATTGGACACTTGAAAATTCTTGCTTTATCTGTTCCTGGGTAGATTTAAGAAGCCTCCAGAGGCAAGAGAATGGCTTTTTGGTTCACCCATGAATAGAGACAGTTCCCCTAGTAAGTGATCTTGAAGAGTAAAGGTCTCCTGGCTGTATTGAGCAAGAAATATTTTCATTATTGGTATTCAGCAGGCTTTAGGTTATCACAAGACCTTTGAAGCAGAGTCAGAGAAAATGTTTTTTCAAGTTATTTAAGGAGACATCTCAACATTGTCTTTGTTGTCTTCATATTTGGGTGTCCTGTTTTTCAGCAGTTTAAAGACTAAATTCAGCTTCTCTCATGTTCATGTTGCAGGTTAGTGAGAACTGTTTTGTATAGCGTTCATTTGTACATTGTTTATATAGTCCTAATGATATGCATGCATATCAATATTTTTTTTTTGTTTTCTTGTTTGCAAACTGAAGCTTCCTGTTTCACCAGAACTTTGGGCTGATTTCCTTCAGTCTTCTACGTTATTTACTCAGTCATATTGCCTATAACTTTAAAGCCTTTCATGCTATTACTTTTTCTTTGGGACTAATGATAAATATTTGTCATAGTGCCAAATGTGACCTTAAATTCTAACATTTTCTGTCTAGCTTGTTTTCTAGGTTGCTTTCTATAGCTGCTCCTGCTCTGTGATTGTTTAGTGCCAACTATAGAAAGAAGCTGGCTTTCTGCATGGGCACTGGAAAGAGCAGTAAGGCCAATGTGTGAAGGAGACCCTATGTTTCCAGTTTCTGCTTCCTCCAAAGTGAGGAAAACAGAACTCTTGAATTCCTTATTTGGTCAAATATTCTTTGAGAGATAGAGCTGGGGTTTATTTGTTGGTTTGTTTGTTTTATTCTGAAGAATACTTTGTTATCCCAGAACCTGAACGTGCACAAGTCCATGGGACCTGATGAAATCCATCCACGGGTCCTGAAGGAGCTGGCAAATGAAGTT
>JANHGB010010450.1:18006-44188 GCA_026283785.1 Coracopsis vasa
GCCTAATGTGGTAGTGACACTATTACAGAGACTCTTATGTGTTTAGGGATTTAAACAAATGTGACCTGTATGAATGAACTTTCCAATTTAGCAGAGCCTTGTTAGTCTGGCTTTTCATTCTGTTCTCATTAACTGATCCAGTGAGGGAGCTTGGCTCCATGTGGCCTGTGTTGGACACAATGGCCCAGCCATGGTTGGAAAAGCCCTTTTTGGACTTTTACTTTAGAAGTAGTGAAGTCACTTGAGATATGCACATGTTGATGTTGGACAGCAATGGGACTTGATTAGCTAGTTTCCGTACTATCCTCTATCTCTCCTTCAGCTAGTTTCTGCACTATACCCTATCTCTCCTTCCAGAAATAAATTTGACAACGTAAGCTGAAATATCCCAAAATAGCAGAGGAAAAGCTAAAAAATGGGGGGGAAAGGGAAAATCTGCTCTCAAAAGTTATGCTGCGTCAGGGGGACTGTTGTGAGCAATGTATGTGTCAATTAAGAAATACTGGGATGTTTTATTGCCCAAAGGGAAATGGTTTTAATCGGCATTTTTCTCCAGTATATTTTTAAAGGAGCATATTAGAATATTCCAAAAGTTAAGTGCCTGGAGCCCTGATACGTTTAGAACTGATACTATAATCCCATACAATATAATCTCTTTCATTCCAAATTATCATTAAGGGATGTCATGCTTGTAAAGCCAGCAAAGGTTTATGCCTGCTGTGGTCTAGGGGAGGTATAAAGAAAAAAATGTTTAAATTTCATATATATACATATACATGTATATATTTTTGTATTATATTCTTACATATGCATATGAAAGAAATACATTAAAGATTTAGCAGGAAAAATAGGAAGTTGACAGTCACGCTGATGCGGTGAAAGCAAAATATACTAATACCTGTTTGCCAGAGGCTGATGTTACAATAAATGGGCATGGATATCATCTTAGCAGCAGTTAGAACATTCTAGATTCAGTGCTATGCATTCCTGTCAAAGCTGTTGGAAGATACAGGTTTGTGTGCTAATAAAATTGTTCATCTTTGTGGTTCCTTGTTAGTTTGGAACCTCCAATCACTTTTCTCTAATTCTGTTTTTCAACATCTGGGGGTTTTTTTGGTTGGTTTGTTGGGGGTCTTTTTTGATTAAAATCCCTGTGTGATTTATAGTTGTTCCTCCTCAGCTTGTCTTCAGAACTGGCATAAAACCCAGTTAATTTGTTGTTCTGTCTAAACAAGTACAAGGGAAGGCAAAAATACATAAAGCTTCCTTAATAGTGTTTGGTAGGAGCAGATTTTCAAACAAAGCAAACCAACCCTACCAAATCTACAAGTGCTATTAATGCTGTCTTATTGCTTTCAACGGCTCTATGTCTCAATCCTTTAGTTGCTCTTCTAAGATATACCCATGTAGGCATAAGTTCCATGTGCAGCATTAACCTGAAATATCTTAGAATCACAGAATGATTTGGGTTGGAAAGGACCTCAAGACCATCTAGTTCCATCTGCTATGGGCAGGGACACTTCACACTAGACCAGGCTGCTCCAAGCCCCTTCCACCCTGGCCTTGAGCTGCCAGGGATGGGGAAGCCACAACTTCCTTGGCACCTTTCTTGCAATATTATGCTTGTGTGATTATGCCAGTTACTGGAAACCCACCTCCATTTTGCTTCACTCCATTTCTTCTCCACACCTTTGTGACAGTTTTGAGCAGCAAAAGTTTTCTGCCTAATGCAGAAGGTGATGTTTGTGTTCTAAAATCACAAATGTTTTTGTAACAAAAAATGTACGACTAGCTAGAAGTGAGTATCTATGAATATGTATGGAAACACCCTCCCTGCTTTCCGACACAAAGGCATCTCATCTATTTGCCTTCTCTAATGCTATGCCTAGGCAAGATAATTTTTTGTGTGTGTTTGTTTAACTTCTGGTTGTTGCCAGGGATTTTTTGCAATACTCATTATGTTTGTGTTCAGATTGTCTAATATTTCTTTTTGCATTAGGCTGTTCAATTACAGCAGGCACACAACAGCAATACAAGATAACGGTAAAGAGATTTTTACACTGTGGGCAAAATATATGAAAAGAAATATTCTTTTTCTTTTTAGTAGCCTTTTATTATGCCAGAAGTTTCCTCCAGGGAACAGACAAAGGAGATCCTCACAGTCTACTGCAATGTGTATTAGCTCGTTTGGTTCATCGTTCATTTCAAACTGGCTGTGGATGCAAATTGAAACCCTTCCAAACAGCCTGGAATCTTTCAAGCCTCCCAAGACCTCAGCCTTCATCTGCAACTATGATGATTCATCCCTTGCCTTCAAAGAAGATATGGGTGCAAATTATAATCGTACTCATCCCAAACTTGTGAGATGTTCAGCTGAATGCAAATTTGCATCTGTTTTCTTTACAACAGGCTGAACCAGAACTTTAAAGCTTAATCCCCTGAGCTTTTAGACCACTGGATGCTCTATAGCTGTGAAAATCAGACCAGCCATTTCTGTGCTTACCCATGACTTTTGTGTCTATACTGAGCGTCAAGTCAATCACAGTCAGAATTTGTCAAAGTTAGCGTTTGCTAACACAAAGTGACAAGCCGAGTGCCATGAGCCCCATGACCGAGTTGCATGTTACAATGCAAAAATGCATTTCAACAGATGCTCAAAGTACAGCAAGGACTGCGCAACTCAACCTGGCTGAATAATGCTGACCCTCCTCTCTGTGGGTTAGGTGGTAAGTGTTCCTCTCGCATTGGGGAAGCTGCTCAGCTGGGCCTGGGGAAATTTCCTGTCCTATAAGGAGGAAGGAAAGTGTTTGCAGCCTCTTTTGTGGTACACCGCCTTTCCCAAATGCTGCCTCTTTCTCTCGTGTGCTCTCATACATAGGCTAGGCAAGAATACCAGAATGATGCTAACATATTTTTAATGTCATGTTTGGGGTCCATGTCTGCACTCTTAAGCAGGGTGAATCTCCACTGATTTACTTCAGTGTCAAGAATACCTGGTCAGATCTTTAAAATGTCACTTTGGTTTTCAGCCTTTATTTGTCTCAGGCTTTATTTGTCTCTGTCTTCTTTCTGTTTCTGACCAAGAGATGTTGATGGGGGGGTCAATTTTTATCTGGCTCTGTTGAGTAACTCTGAAGTGTTTGGTTTATGTCTCACAATAGCTTTGGCTCTGTGTGTCAGCCTTAAAGAAGCTGAAGGTGCTCAGTTTCATTCTGATGCTACTTACTCTTAATTTTACACACTGTTCTTTGTAGAAAATGCTGTGGATTCCTTCCCATATTAGATGCCACTTCCAGTTTATTCACCCTTGACTAAAATACAGTAGATACTATCTACTTTCTTGATGTGTCCTTTTGCTTTCTATGTGATCGTAGTGCCTATGTAGCAGAGTCTCACTTGTCTAGCTAGACTGATTGTGCCTGTGTTTTGGAGAATAACACAGCAGCTACTATGGAAAAAAAGGGGCATAAGAATTCTCATGAATCCCCAGAAATTATGAACTTCCCATAAGGGTGTGTGCAGGCTGCCCTGTATCTCAAAACCCATGGAAGGTTGGGGCTGTTCAGCCTGGAGAAGAGAAGGCTGCATGGAGACCTCATAGCAGCCTTCCGGTACCTGAAGGGGGCTTGTAGGGATGCTGGGGAGGGACTCTTCATTAGGGACTGTAGTGATAGGACAAGGGGTAACGGGTTCAAACGTAAACAGGGGAAGTTTAGATTGGATATAAGGAAGAAGTCCTTTACTGTTAGGGTGGTGAGGCACTGGAATGAGTTGCCCAGGGAAACTGTGAATGCTCCATCCCTGGTGGTGTTCAAGGCCAGGTTGGACAGAGCCTTGGGTGGCATGGTTTAGTGTGAGGTGTCCCTGCCCATGGCAGAGTGATTGAAACTTGATGATCTTAAGGTCCTTTCTAACCCTAACTATTCTATGATTCTATGATCTTTGGCAGATACAGTTCTTCCAAAATGGTGCCACATATTCCTGTCTTGATTCCAGCAAGTTTCCTCTTCTCCCGGAGGTTATGCAGAGGATCAGATGGGATAGTGCCAAACAGCATCTCAGGGACCCAGCTTGTGTTGTCCATTCTGGTTCTCTGACCTTCTGGAGCTGGCATGGTGCCTCTGAATCCCTCTGCCCATCAGCTGTTCTTTCTGTCACTGTACCAAAGACAGATTTTGCATTCCAACCTCAGGATCCCTGCACCTGATGCATGTTTTCATTATGGCTATTTTGCCAGGGTCCAGAAAAGTACGGTAGAGTAGAAGCTTTCACAAAATACCTCTGCAGGGTGATTTGCAGGAGTTTTTCATCTCAGGACACTCTTTTGAGTGGTATCAAGAGTATGCATATGGACATCTGACCCACAGAGGAGGCTGAAGGTAGAAACGTGGAGAAGCCATAGCTGCAGCAGGGTTATTCCCTGACTAAATGGCCTGAGTTTGTAAAAGGTGTGTTTGAGCACCCATATGTACTCCATTCCACTTTATTGCTAGGGTCTCTTTAGCTCTCTGTATTGCTTGAAGTGTTCCAGTTTTGCCAGCTCAGTATTGAAACTCAACTTTCTATTTTTTTATTTTATTTTTTTTTAGAATTGTGGGTTTGTAGTTAAGCAGTTTAGTGGATAAAGTAAATGAGAATAGAGTGAAATTTGTCCTTACAGATGTAAAAATGTAAAAGCCCAGAATCTCTGTTCTGCACCAGAAAAGTATGTCTGTCAAAATCTGTTTCTATCTAAGCAAACCGGTCTTTGCTTTTAACAGATACTGATGACAGAACTCTTCCTTTGCTTAATATCAGCAAGCAATTCCTCCAGACTTCACTCAGCAGTCATGTATGATTTTGAACTGATGTTTGGAGAAACAGATCCAAACCTGCCTTCTGGGTACTTCTTTGTTTGAAGCTGCCTGCTTTGATACTCTTCCTGACCATTTTTAAATCTTATAGTATGATGCTTAGTTTTTTAATTATACCTGACAAAGCCTTTTCTCCCACTACTTCTTTTATACCCAGTATCAACCATTTGCTTATTTTCTTTCCAGAAAGAAACTTTCTCTAAAAGTATAGCTAGAAAAATAGAGAAGTTATTCCTAAGGGCCTGGTCTTCCTGATCTTTGGTGGGAAAGATTTGTGTCTTCCCATCTAGTAAACATTATCTGGCTCTTTACATAAGTTTCTTGACTGGGTGATATGGCTAAAGTTTCTGATCTTTACTTAACCCTTAAGAAATCAGAAGACCTACAACAGCTGCGCTCTGCTTTACAGTGGGCTCTGCTTTACAGTAGACTCTGGAAACCCACTTTGACATCAGAGAAATGGCTTAGCCATGTAGATGGGATTGAGGGTGCAGTTTGTGGTGGTATTACTTTGCAGTTTGAGGGGGTGGGGGTGGATGGGTATTTGTTTGCTTTCCTTTTAAAGTATTTTTATTCACTATTCAGCTACTGTTTAACTTGCAATTTAAAGTTAAGTCCAGCCCTGCAGAACCAATCGCAGGTAAAAGCATTTCATCTGCCCCTTTGAGTAAACATGACTTGCCTTTGGTTCATACTCTTGAAACAAACCTCTTCAAGGTCTGTGTTTGAAGTCTGAAGCATGGAATTTAATATAGCTCTATATATTTCTTTTTTTTTTTTTTTCTTGTTTGATTTCTTTTGTCACAGCTCTGTCAGCTACTGCTCTATTTTCTTCTTTGAAAGGGATGCTGTTAGTTCACTGAACTGTTATATGAGATAGAGAGGAATGATGGTTTTAAGTGTCAGCAATGTTAATGAGGGGATGTTCCTAAGTCATTTACTTTTTGATCTTTTTCTAGGTGCTCAAATGACCCAACCATTGTTGTACCTGAGTAGATCTTGAGTTTCCCCATTTAGACCACAACACAGTGGCAAGTATGAGGATCCCTATAAATATAGGCATAAAAACTGAGACAGACAGACAAGGCACAATGACCCATAGGAGTTTTATTAGATGTGCGCTTGCACTACAGTACAGTGTGGTATAGGCACACTTGAACCAGATACAAGTAGGTTAACTCAAGTACAACAGTTGCAGCACAGAGGAAACGTAATCCACAAATCCTGCCCAGAAGGGAGGGTTAGTTCCTCCTGAACTCTCTCAGACTACAGATATGCTATACCTTGTATCAAGCTAGGTATTTTAAAGCTCTCACAGGTACACATGTACTGCAGTGCTGTCACTGTTAAAACTGCACTGCGACACTTGCAGGGGAGCTGTCATCTGAGCTATTGTGTTACGGTAAGATTACAACTTGAAACTTTGCAAAGTAAGGCATCCTAATAAAATTACTGCTGAGTTGCAACTACTTTTGTTCTGAGGCAACGTTTGTGTAGCCGTGAGAAAATCTACTAGTCTAATGAGTAAGAAGGAAACTAAGAAACTCAGTGACCATTTGTTTCCTTGATATTTTCTTTTTGCATTTCTAATACTTTAGTTTATGACTTCTGGACTTCACCTCAGATTTCTTGTTAAGCATGGGAAAAAAGCCCTCCCTTGTTTAATATCAATAAGCAAGGTTTTTTTAGACTTCTCTCAACAGTAATGCACATTCATATCATGTGTCTTGAAACTTGAGCAATATGTAGCCTTGCAGTAGATATGGGAAAATGAAAGGGGAGAAGTCCAAACTAAATCCCATTTAAACACAAAGCTATTTTACAGAAGATGTCCATATGGAATGTTTACACATTTTATTTCTTGGTTCTGAGTTATAGAATTGTGTTCTGCAGAAAAGGACACCTTCAGAGATAAATCCCAGAATGCTCACTTTTGTTCAGTGCAAGCAGCCCTTCAAGGGAAGAAAACAGCAGTCAGTTTGAAGGTATATGTGACCATACAGAATATCTTCTTACCTTTTGTTGTATTGTAAGTATTTTTTATATAGCTTGGTCTGCATGATCACCTTAAATCTATGTATTTGTAAATAGGCCAGTGTATCACACAAAGAGTTGCTTTATAAAACATATTGAGCACCAAAGCATTTCCAAAATCTTTTCCAACCTAGCTGCTCTTTCTTGAGAGCCCAGGGGGGTCTCTTGTTTCTGACCAGCCGACGAAGTAGGAGGAAACACCATTTCACCTGCATGCTGCTGCTCAGCTTGCCATATGTCTGTACTTTCTCCTGCCCTATGATTTGCTTAGTGCTTTGAAAGCTACATGTAGTACTGTTACACAGTTTGAGGAGTTTTTCAGGTTCTTGCTTCTGTGTTCATCACTGAACTTTTTATCATCTATTACTTTCCCTAGTGAAGATGAACTTCAATTCTAGGTCTTGGATGTAATGTTGCATGTTAGAATGAATCACAGCTGTCCCCTCATTTTCTTTGTATAATAATTTACATCAGTTTAAAGTGTGTGTAGATTTGAAATGGTAATGCTTTATACCCATAATACGTGAGTGCAAATGGCCATGGCACCGTATGGTCCCATGGAATACTTGAATGACTTGCACCCTTCTAGATGTGCTTTGACATACTGCTTCATCCATTTTATTTGCATGGATGACCTCTTACTAAGCACTTAGAATAAGGTTTTTTCTGTATGCTCTGTTCACATCATACAGAGGGTCATGACACTGCAGTCTCTGGCTCTGTGATGAGATCGTGATTGTCTAGTTCTGGTCATACAAAGTTAAAGCACTGTGACACATTTAATATCTGTCATTTAGACAGGCAGTGATACAAGTTCGCAATGAATATCACTCTCTGCCATGCTTGATATTCTGATGGAGCAGACAGTAGTACCACATTCCGAGCCTCAAGACAAATCTCTCCATTAACTAATTTGTCAGGTATTCTTGTCCTGTACTTAAGACACCAAAATTTAAAGATTTTCTTGTCTTCTACAGGTGTAAAAAAAAGCATCTTTAATGCTTAATCCTCTCTGCACTGCAGCTGCTTCATGTATGATATAATCCTCATGTATTGTCAGTGGACCAGTTACGTTCAGTCTTGCACAAAGTCGTGAGCCCAGGTTTTGTTCTGTGTTGAGTTGGAGATGCTTTCCTGTTGGGAAGGAATTGACATATTTGAATTAAACCAAAAGGGGAACCTTGTGCAGCACCCATAAGCTTTAGTCATAGTAAGTACCATTTGTGTTTCCCTGTGGAAACAGAAATGTGAACAGTTAATCCTTGCAATAGATTTCTCTCTTTGCTACCTATGCACAGCAAAGCAAACATCTCCATCTTGCAGCACTTTGGTTTCACCACAGAAACTGTAAAGGTGTATAGGCCCAAGAAATCTCTAATTACAGATCTGATGGTTTTAAATCCTAGTGTACAGTTTCATGAATTTCTTCTTCATGTTTTTGTCTTCAAAGTGGCA
Organism: Coracopsis vasa; assembly: GCA_026283785.1. Lineage (NCBI taxonomy): Eukaryota > Metazoa > Chordata > Aves > Psittaciformes > Psittacidae > Coracopsis > Coracopsis vasa. The sequence continues at coordinate 26,349 of JANHGB010010450.1, forward strand.
ATGCATAACTGAGAAGGAAAAAATAAAATGCATCATCAACTAGCTTGAATGGTAACCTAAACAGTGGCTTGTTTGATGTAACATGGAATGATTCTTTTAAATAGATGTATATTAATTTGTTCAGTGAGCCATTCAGCTCCTGCTTTGAAGTGCCCTGTGAGAACAAAATTGACAGAATAGTCATTGTATATTAGCAAGATAGCATTGCCTTTAGTGAATTAGCTCAGTTATTTGTCTGATGCTTAAAATAGTACAGCGTGTTTGTATGAAACTGCTAAGGCTTTTTGATAAGTCCCATTCTTATGATATCTTTCCCTACTTCTGCATTGCTCCCTTCCCATATACAGTTTTCAGGCTGTGCCAGATGTGCTACATGCCCTTCACTGCACGCTTGGAATTTATATTACCATAAATATAATTCTTTCCACTTCCCATTTTGTAACTGTCGGCTATTCAGATCCTATGGAAATGAGGATAGAAAAAATAAAATGTGCTCTGTACAGCTCTTTGCCATTTGTGGGAACGACATTAATATTTAAGGAGAATTAGACTTTCCCAAAGAAATTAATTTCAAAGGAGGTGTGTAGCCTAATTGCTCTATTTTACAGTACTCCACATACCACTGTGGCTCCCTAAGCCATACTAGGCATCTTGTATACTCAAGCTGATTATCTGACTCTCTTCAGTATTTAGTTGTATATTGTAATTGGGTATTTTGACAGTTGGCCTTGAGGCCCTTGACCCAGTTTGAAGTCCCTGCTGTATTACACAATATACAAATATAGGCATAGAGAAGGTCTGACTAACACAACAGTGCTTCTGCTGTAAAAAAAGCAACTAACCAAAAAAAACCCAAAAACAAACAACAAAAAACCCCCCCAAAAATCTAAACAAAAACATTAGATATTAGTTTAGAGCACCAAGTCAGAGAAGTGCAAGTTGTGTAGGCTTCATGTAATTGGTATGAGTAGCCATTTGATGCCATTCTTTCCAGGTACCAGGGTGAACAACAGATGTATGACCTGAAGTCATCTGATGATGACTTGTGTAAAATCACTGCTGAGGAGGGGAATGAGTGGTCTAGGTCTGCTGGTTCAGAGAGGTATTGATGATGCAAAGGTGGAGTGAGGATAGAATGTGGTCTGGAGTCTAACTTTGAAATCAGCATGTCTTTAGCACCATGACTTTACACTTAATATCGAAAACATATGTTGTAATTGTGTTAGTACTGCAATGCCTGTGATTTTTAACCAGCTTACTTGCTGCAGAGTCAGATATGCATATCTGAGGGCTGTGGTCCTGAGCAACTCAGCTGCAGTTGGATTGAGTGCCTGGAGTGCACCATAGCTTGCTCCTTAAAGTATGGGTATAAATACAGCTCCATAATAAAACTGCCACTATATGAATATCTTAGTTATTTTTTACTCTTGGAGATACCATATAACTTCTTGGGATCATGTCATCTTATATCCCACTTACCAACATTTGCCTTTAATGAGATTTTGCAGAATGTTTAGATACCCTTCCAGTTACTAATATATTTCCATGTTTTTCTGCAAAAAACAATTGGTATCAAGCCTGTTTCTTATACTGTAACATTGCAAATCTTTTGCACTAATGCCAGAATTGTTGCTAACAAAACCACTGAAGTTTAGAGGGATATTTCTTTCCTTACATTTTACTCAGCACCCTGGATTGCCAGATATCCTGAAAAAATAAGACAACTTGCTCACTTGTGTTTTACAACTTCTTGGAAGAAGTAGCATCTAAATCTGTTCTGTGTAGTATTACATTGCTTCTTGTTAGATTTTGAATGCTTTCAAATAGTCAAGGGGGATGGCTGAGACACCTGAATTTTGTTCATGGTCCAGCGCTGATGCTGTTTGACTTGCCCTGGGCTGATTTCTTGCCTAGTGTAACTTTTTCTATAACCATCTGTACAGTAGCACTAACTTAAGGTTAAAAAGAAATAAAATTGAGGTATTGTGGGGTATTGCTGAGAGCACAAGGGCCTATACAGTAGAGCTGTTGTACTAAAACATTTTAATGGATCCTTAAAATTTGAAGCTGCCTGATGAATAGCTTGGTTTCAAAATACTTGGAGTGTCTTTAAAGCCAGCTTCTGTTTATGTGCGTGAAAGAGTGAGAGAGCAGAAGCAGAAAAGAGACAAGATCTCAGTGATAAGCCTTCGGGGCACAGGCTGGTTTAGAAGCAGACTGTTTGAAACTAGGCTGCACCAATATTTGTAGCTTCCTTGTTTCCAGTTTTTCTTGCTTTACCTTCAGACCAATTGTAAGGATGTGGTTTATCATGACCTGTCTTCAGCTATTGAAAACTGATGTGCGTAGGCTAAGACAATCACTTGGTCTCCCTCTATAGGCACCAGAGATAGATTTGATGCCAGTGTTTGGTTAAGATGAATTGCCTGTTGGAGAGATGGAGATGACTCAATTGGCTCTTGAGGAAACCTAGAGGATACTGATCTATAGCCAAGTTGCTTGATTTTTAGGTGGCTGAAGTTCAATCTCACCTAGAGCATCTTCTGTGCTAACACTGAAGAACATCTGAAGAGCAGAGTACTCAGCAATAAGGAATGACTCTAAATCCTCCACTTTCCTCAGAATCCTGTCTTATGTCCACGTGTTGCAACTTTATTTTACCTAGAAGTACTTTTGTCCAGTTTAATCAGTCTGTGGATTGCAGTTGTCACTTTGGTTACTCGGAAAAAAGCCTAGATAATTGTTGCAAATAGAAGGGCAGTAGCCCTTTCTTGTTTTGTGTGACCAAAACCGACAGATTTGTTAAGGCTTTTTTTCTCCCCAATTTTGTAGATTTAATGTTGAGGGAAAAAACTGCATAGTTTTACTATAGGCTTTCTTTTGGGTGACTGTGAGCTCAAGTGAAGTTTCCTTGGGATTATGCTGCATCTGAGTTCTGTGGTTTTGTTTGTGCTTCGAGTATTTCTATTTTAAAAAGGGGAAAAATGTGAATGTGATGAATTGTACTGTTTTATTTAACCAGTGACATGGAGCAACTTTCCCTTCTCCCCTTGCCAAACACAAATAATTGTGTTTGAGATCAGGCTGCAATGCTTTTTTTATAAATTTGGTTAGAAGCAATTTGTAGCTGTATTAATACGCATAATTCTAGTAGTCTTTCATCCCGGGAAGGTCTGGCACAGGCATAAAAATTGAGCTTTCCCATGAAAGCATGTAGAGCTGCTGGGACTGTGTTGAGGTTTTTATCAGCAGTGAACTGAATAGAAGCAATCAAAAAGAAAACAAGAAAAACAGAAAAGGAAAAAGGTGAGGTGGGAATATGGAAGAAGGAAAAAGAATTGAAATGGTGCCCTTTTTCCAGAGACAAGCCCATTAGCTCCCCTTAAACCCTAGAATAGTTTGGGTTGGAAGGGATGTTCAAAGGTCATCTAGTCTAACGCCCTTGCAATGAGCAGGGACACCTTCAACTTCAACTGTGCCCAGAACGACATCTAGCCTGGCCTTGAATGTCTCCAGGGATGGCGCATCCACCACATCTCTGGGCAGCCTGTGCCAGTATTTTACCACCCTCATGAAAAAAACCTGTCATCCTCACGTCCAACCTGAATCTCCCCTCTTTTGACTTCTCTTAACTCCGCAGGTATTCCTCCTGGGTTTTTGTTTGTTTGCTATTTTGTTTGTTTGTTTGTTTCTTTTTTGTGTTGGGGGGGTTTTGTTTGGGTTTTTTTTTCTTTTTTTTTTTTTTAAATAGGTGCTTCATTATCTTTAATCTTCATTGACTTCAACTTCTGTGCCAGTGATTCACACAGCTGCTTGCTCTGTCCAGGCCAGTGGCACTGCAGTCATTTTGCCCATGCCTCCTCCAAGCTTTGTTAATATGTTATTGCAAACTCTATGTGTTTTCTGCAAATTCTCTTTTCCCTGACACAAATCTAGCATCTGTCTTCTACGTACAAACCTTTCTCTAAATCACCTACAGCCAGGTGTGGTATAGTATACATTTTGCTTTCACAACAATAATTCTCTGCCTTTTAGCATGCCTGCCTTATGACTTGATGGTGATGAGAATAATTTCTATGGCCTATTGTTCTGTATCTCTCAGCTGCCCTTTCATCCCTTCACATTTCTGACTCCTGTCCATCTATGTATGAGGCATTTTTGTGTAAGACCATTCATAAATCCTAGTTAGTTTCTGTTTTTCTATTGCCAGTTTCTGTCATTTCGGTAACCTTGGAGATTGCTGCAGTCATGTAGGATATTCTATTTGGTGGCCTTTCTACATGTTTGGAGAAACAAAGGCTGAAAAAGACTCAGTGATCCTTATTTTAGGGAAGATGTTCTTGCTTGGGGGCTTTCTAGCTTGTAAATTTTTCTGTGATGTTTTTTCAAAAGATGTATATTTATCACTTTGAGAGGTTAATCTCCTACTGCACTGCTGCTTTGAATATTTTTTTTACCTGAAACCTTAAAAAAAATGCAGTTAACCTCTTAGATGTTCTGATCTGTTGATACTTAGATGAGATATGTTGCACATTTACTTTTTATTACCTTTCTGCAGCACATGTATGTGCATTTATGATTTACTTGGGACTGTCAATATTGTTCATGCATAGTGATGAGAGAAGCTGGTGCCATCTGAGACAAGAATAATGGAGCAGCTGTATTAAATGAGATGTATCTGGCTTACCAGGTTGTTCTAGTGGTGTTTTATTGTGTTCCATTGCCTTAAAGATTGTAAAAAATTTTAAAGGACATTGTTTAATTACATCTGACTTCAGTGATGTTTGCACTTAATTACAGAAGAGGAGAACTTTAATATACTGCCCATGGCAGGGGAGTTGGAACTAGATGATCTTAAGGTCCTTTCCAACCCTAACTATTCTATGATTCTATACTAACATGTAAAGAAAACAGACAACAATTAAATGTTACTGAATTTGCAGGAGAGAAAGATGGTCCTGCTAGCTTTTCAATAATTTGGTTTTGACTTTGGGAAAGTAAAATTATTTTAGAGTTATGACTGAGATTGGACTTTGTGAATTTTGGCACTTTTCTTCTCATTATTTGGAATGGTACTTCATGCTGTTAATACCTGCTGCTTTTCAAAAATAACAGTAGCATCAGAAACATGATTATATTGCAGGATGGCTTTCTTTTTTATTACAAATTCACAGGCACAGTCTGTGACAGCCAAATAAAGAAAAGAAATAGAGAGGAAATATGATTTGTAGTTCAGGATAAGAGGGAGTTTTGGTGGATTTTTTTATTATGCCAGCCATTTATAGAATAAAATTTGCATACTGTGCTTCAAGAAAGAGTACTATGTAGAAATAATAATACATGGATCATGATTTGGGATATAAAAGAGTTGATGTTACAAAAATAAATAACAATGAGGAAAAATAAGGGTAATAAAAGTAGTGAAATGATGTCAAAGCAAGAATAAGAGGTAGGGTGATTGAGAGTAAGGCAAGTTGTCGCAGACATGTATTTAACAGAGAAAGGTTGGATGTGAACTTGAAAGTAGGTATGAAATGTAATTTGGCTGCTCTATGACTCTGTGTTCTCCAGTCCTACAGATCATGCTGTGAGTGATTAAAGTCACTGGGCTTGGTTCGTGTTAGTTTTGCTCACTAGGGAGAACTTTAAAGACAGGGATACCACATAATTTCAGGGAAGGTCCTTAAAATGCATAGAGATTTTGTGGCCTCTCTATCAATACTGAACCATGTATTTACTAAGTGATTTTCAAATATATTTGTTATTTTAATCTCATGTTCTTAACAATATGGAACAAGATAGAGAATAATTCATCTGGGTTTCTATCCATTTTCAAGAGAACTTTTTCCCCACCTTAGCAGAATTGCTTAGAAACTAATTTGAAGATGAATTGAAAAATCTGCTCCTCAAAACTAACCAAAGATGTTGTGTTTCTGTGGCCTTTAATCTGTATTTTGTATCCTCTTTTTAGGTGGCCAGTGCTTCTCTTGGGGATGGAACGAACATGGGATGTGCGGTGATGACACAGAAGTGAATGTTCATGTCCCAAAGCCAATCAAAGCTCTTGGTTATGCAAAGCAGATCTTAATTGGATGTGGGGCAGGACACTCCATGGCCCTTTGTCAAACTCCACATTAGACTCAGCACACCTGAAATCATACCATCATGGACGTGGATGGACATCTTTGGATTGTGTAGCTCAGAAGCACTACAAGAGGATTGCCCATTATGAACACAGTAGTTGGAAACTGCAAAAGTTTTTTCTAAGACTAAAAGGAATGAGTATGCATATAAAAGTGTACTGGTTTAAAAATGGTTTCATGGATCCTTTTCACAGGAATTTACCTTCTTACCCACAGGTAGAATGACAAACATTTTGCCTTGATGCAATACCACTGAAGAAAGAATGACTACTTCTTGTTCTTCTGAGACGTCTTTGAGGAAGCTGCTTAATCGCTTATTATTGGTGTATAAATTCAGTCTGAGGAAATGGTCTGAGAAGGTGGAGGCATATGGCCCCTTCTGGTCTTTTATTATTACATCCTAATGTCATGATGAGTTTGTGTTGCACCTGCCAACTTCTACTGGGTTTGTCAGCACCTCAGAAAATGCAGCTTGTATCACAGAGAAATGCCAGTGAACATAAATATATGCATACAGACATTTTAAACAGAAGACTAGGATTAAAAACTGAAAAAGGAGATATAGTTTAAAAGGCTGGCAGAAGGGGAGATAAAGGCCCTTCTGAATTAGCTGTATCTTGATTAAACTGTGAAAGGAGCAATATTTCTGAGGAATTATGTTCTGTGCCTGACATCAATTTATTATAAATTTTTAGGGATGCAGATCTGCATGAGTTATCATTAACTTGCAAACCAAGCCTGAAGTTTCTGAAGTTACTGCTTAGGGAGGAAAAACTTCTAACAGTTCTTGGAAACAATAGAAAAGTTCTTGACAAAGGACATAAGTCAGCCATAGCTGTTGAAGACAGTTTGATCCAACATAGCTCGTGTGTTTCCAGCTGCTTTTAAATAGGAAGACATCAAAATCTAACTAGAAAGTTTTTACAAGTTTCCCAGACTAGAATGCAGACCAGAATGCTCCTGGTAATTTCAGGTTAGTTCTGACTTTTGCAGCCCAGCTGAGTTACTGTTCAGAGCATGCCCACAGTACTTATCCCAGGTGAGTGCTTGGCAGAAAATGTAGGCCTAATGCTTGCTTTGATAGGAGAAATGAAAATGTGTGAATTATCTTCAGATACTACTAGCTGCCTATGTTGAGCAGAGTTTTGGAAGCTATTTATAAAACTGGTTTTCACACAAATACAGTGAATGCCATTAAACTAGATGTTTACCACCCACGGTAGTTACATTTGCTGTGATATTTGATGTATTTCAAGTGCTAAATATAGAGAATACTACTGTGTGGTAAATGCACCTTTTAATGAGACCTACTGTTGCTAAACAGTGGTTTAATTTTTAAATCAGGCTTGCCAGGGAAGAAGCCTTACAGAATTACAAAATATTCAGAGAAGAGCTCTGAGGATATAGAGACTTTCTGATGATGTATCAGCTTACACATGACAGAGAAGGAATTAAAGTGGGAATATGGGCTGCAAGGGTTTCATCCACCCTTGGTTTTACAGCAGTTACAGTTCATGGCCTAATTTTCAAAGGTGTATTCTTTTTCTATTCAATGGATGAGAAACTTAAACTGACTGTGGAGCTGATTATGACTTTATTACAGATATTGAAAGAATCTGTAACAATAATGAAATGGATTCTCTGCAAAAAGTGCAGAATTGAGACTTCAAAGTGGTTTATTATTTTTAATCCATGTGGTGGTTGTGGTTCTTCAGTGCAATATACTGCTCCGGACTGTGACCTCTTGTACTTGTCTAAGCTGCTAGTTATTGACTTTTCTTAATGTCATTCTCTAGATACAACAGTGTCTCTGTTACATGTATTGAACAGTTTCTCATGGGTTTTTTTGGGTGGTTCTGTCTGAGAGTTCTACCTTTGATTTCCTCCAGTATGTATCGAATAAACATGTTCTCTTGTTTCAGTAATCGTTCCCTCTAAATAATTCTGCTCCTTGATTAGTCACAGCTACTGTGTGACCTGTAACACAGGGGTTGCTGTGTTTTGAGTGTGTTTTGACTGTGCATGCTGTTGCTGCAGTCCATTTCAAAGGAATCCAGCAAATTATTTAATAAATAAGTATGACTTGGTTATTTGAAATGTTCACTTTTTCACATCTGTAACACAGGCACACTTTTGGAAGAGCAAACAGTGATTTGAGGTGATAAGGGGGGGGAAAGGAATGCTTTGGTTTTCCTGGTCCTGATCTTGTGTTTCATATCTGCATCTGATCTTCATCTCTGAAAGGTTGAGAGCTGCATTTTCTCTCCTTTGTCTTGCCTATATAAATTGAAAACTTTAAGAAGTAATGATATATCTTGAGAGCTTGACATATGAAATGCTTTGTCGTCAGTCAGGACTTCTAGATGCTGCTGTAGTATAAAGAGTGAATAAGAATTCATTGTAGATGGTACATCATTGAATATTAAAACCAAGTTGTTCCTCATTCATTCAGAACTAAATGCCCAGTTATGTCAGTATGCCTTGGTTGCAGAATAAGGCATTGTACAAAATCAGCTAAGACTTTCTACTGTAAGGCATGGAGCAGACGGTGAAATGCTTCTAACCAAGTAAAGAAATCCCCTTCCTTGTTGATGTCCAGAGCTTAGTGATGTTGCCTTTTGATGTCCTGTTGGAGGTCTGTCTCTGCCAGGCAAAATGTAGATCCAGTGTGCTATGCCAATGCTTTTGCAGTGAATGCAGGTCTTCAGTGCTAAACTAAGAATGCCATTTATGTAGGAATTCTGCATTCACATTCAGCTGCAAATAAACTGACAGGGTTTGTAATATATACCACTGGAACAAGGTAATCAAGTGTCTATGCAGCTGCTCTCCACTAGCTTTTTCTGAAAATAACCAAACCTGCCAATGAGCTGACCTTAGTGAGGGAGAAAAGGTGAACTTGTTTTCCAGCTGTGATAGTAAGTTGTGAATTGTTGACCTTCAGTCGAGAGAGCTCTCAGGTTCTTGGGTGGAAGGGGAGAAGGAAGCTGTTGTGTGTACTTCTGTTTGAAGTTTAGCAGATCTGCAGTTGTCACTTGTGCAACCTCCATGTGCACCTGTGCAAGTCACTCCTGTTCCAGAAGATGTGTGTCTTGTATCAGAAGTTTCTGTCTCTTGGAGGAATTGTTTAAGCTGCTTGGCAGTCACTGGTATTGTTTGACTTTGGGTGGCGTACTTGAGTGACTTGATGGTTTTCTGCTTAAATAGCCAGACCCTGAATTTGAAGTGCTTTCATTTGAAAGAAAAATTGCAGTCCTGCTTTTCTTCCCATTTGCCCAGTCACCATTTCTTATATGACATTAGCTTTCCTCCTCTGATTGCAAGTTGTCAGTCCTGTTAGTGGCTAACTAGTTCTTGTCACCTGCCATAAAAGGTTTTGCTGAGGTACATAGCTAAGGTAAGAGGAATTGAGCAGGAGGGGAAGAATATGATTTGATTTTGCTTTATGTGACATTTTTTGAGTCATAAGACTTGAGATGAGGATGGAAAACAGACAAAAGAGATCAGTTTGAATGTAGAGGTGACCATGGAAAGACATTTAAATGAATGGCAGTAGAAAGCCTGACAGAGTTGACTAAAAAATGGGGGAAAAGTAGGGCAAAGGTAGAAGTCAGATTCAAGATATAGGTCCTGAAGATGGAATAATCAATCACACAGGTGTAGCAGCATTCTAGCCTGCTGGTATGGTGGGAGTGAAATGGGGGGCAGGTTGTTCTATTTCTTGGATGTCATTGTTCCCCCTCTTCCACTGTTTATTAATAATAATGAATTATTAACCTGCAGTGGGTTTTCTTTCTCATCCATAGCACATCTTGAAATTTCCAGTTCTCTTCAGCTGGAACAGCAACATCTGTCCCTACCTTCCAGTCTCAGAAATCTTAAGATCAGGCCTGTGACCTAGTCCAGCACTTAATCAAATACTTAACTTATTTTTTCCATTAAATTCCTTGAACTCTGGATCCAGTCCAAACTGGATTAACTAATTCGTTAATCTGGCTGGTTTAGTTAGATTAACTAATCCTTAACTAATTCTGGGACTTCTACTTCCTTTTCACCTGTATTAGAAATCAAGATGATGACAGATCTTTGTTGCTGAAATTGCAGTGCTTTGTTTTCACCAAAAACTCCCCCTGGGTTCTCTTAGGGATTTTGATATTTTCATACCATATGGCAAGTCTTGTGCTTTTTCTTTTACCTAGAAATTTTCTTAAAAATAGGCTTCAGAATTTTTCATCAGTATTTTAGTCATGCTTTGGGTATTTACTACCAGTTCAGAGCAGCTGAGAGTTATGTAAAGGGAAGAAGAAAATAATACTTAGGCAGAAAATGTAAATCTTGCTTCCCAAGTCTGGGAGTGGATGCAGTCTGTAGTAGGGTATCATCTTGTGTGGTTTTGATTGCACTTAAAAATGTGCACCGTAGAAAAGTGGAGCTTACACTGAATTTGTTGAAAACTCTAGCTGCCACAAAAGTGATTGGAAATTTGAACTTCTGAGATACCAGTATCTTGATTTATGCGCAAAAAAAGGAGGTAGTACCTGCTTTGTTCTTTTAGCTTTTGTGCTGTTCTCAGTTCCTGATAAACGCTGGTCTTGGATGTTTTGCTCCATATTAGAAAGAATGATTCAATAGCCTTGAATTAAAATGCTTTGCTTTATGGAAATGGCCACCTGTTGGATGAATGTCCAAAAGAATAACTGTAAAGGAAGGTGTTTACCATATGTGCCTTTGAAATTATGGAGAAACTGTATATGTAAAGCCATTGCTATTTTGTAACCCATTTAGAGGTTGAAGGAAGTGAAGTAAGGCACATTCTTCAGCTGTTCGTGCATTTCATTCACATTCATCTGTCAGTTGTCTCTACATTCACCTGTTTTTACAGGCAGTTTTTACTCATCAGTAGAACATGGAAAGAGAGTTTGTGACTGAAAATACTAAGTGATGAAAATGGTCTCTGTAGTTGAATCATGACCTGGATGAGCCACGTGTTACCTTGTGGAACAGTGAGGAAGCATAAATTTAGAGCACTTTTTTCAGCTTGATTAGAAACAAGAGCAACAAAGTAATTATTCCTGAATAAAAGCTGGCTGTGGGAATGAGAAAATTCAGAGGTGATGCTTATTTTGCAAAACTTCCTCAGGCGTTTTCATTTTCTTACATGCCAGGTTTGGATTTGTTTTCAGAGAAGCCTTTGCAAGTTGGGAAGGAGTTGAGTTTAAGTCCCATTTCTCTGTTGGCTAGCCTCTGAGTTCGTTTTCACCTTTCTCATCTATTTCCAGGTTGCTTTGCCTATGGACCACTTTGTTATTCAGATACAATGCAGTCTTGGGGAAGTTCTGTCTGCAAGGTTTAGGATCAAGACTTTGTCAGTGGAAATTGCAGAATTTCAATTCAATATGATTCCAGTATTCCCTGATCATCATAATCTTATAAGTGTTTTCGAACACTTTGCTATAAGACTCTGTGTTTTTACATACTTTATATACATATATATGTATGTAAGTGGAGCCAAGAATTGAGAATTTTTTCATGTTCTGACACAATTTTTTATTTTTGCTGCAAATGTCAAATGAGTTTAGCTTGTGTTTTGTTTTTACTGATTTGAATGCATGAAGACACAGTACCTAAATTTAGGGCAGTAGAGGAGTTGCCAATCAGTAACGAAGATGCTATGTCATTTTAACTGTGTGGGTGCTTAATCATTTTCCATAATAATCCTCTGCTTTAAAGTACAAAAGAAAAGGGATTCCTATGGGGTATTGTACTCTTCTGCAGACAAGGAAATATGGCATCTTTTAAATAATGGAGAAGCGCTTCTTTCCTTTGAAGCCTTAATTTGAAGTTGATAGATTTTAATGACTGTTCCTACTTAAATACTTTTCCTCTTTTGACCTCAGAACAATTTCAAAAGACAATAATGTCACAGAAACAGAAGCTGAGGCACAAAATTTGAAATGCCTCAACCAAGGTAACCCAGCATGTCCACAGTGGAGCCAAGAATAGAATTTCCATCTCCCAGGTTCCATGCTAAGGCTCTACCTTCTAGGCTAGTGATCCGTGATGTTTTTTTTTAGGTAAGCATCACTGCTACTACTTCCCTCTCTCTTTGCTCTTCTTTTCCCCTCACCACTGATTCCTGTTTCCTCATATGCTCCCCTCCCTCCTACTTGCATAACCCATTTTCCAGATCCATCCTGTGTCCTTTTGTTTCCTACCTTTTGTCCTACTGCTGCCTCTTCTCCAGTCACCTACTTGCACTGATGCTACCACCGCAAAGCATGGCTCCTACTGAGCTTATTTGCTTGGACTCAATCCACATGTCTGGTGTGACTCATGATCAGCAGCCTTTGCATAGACTGTGTTGTCCCTGCTAAGCCCTTTGGGTCCAGAAGCTGTGCAGGTACCCTAGAGTGGTATCTGAGCTAAAGCAACTGCAATACTTTGCTGACTAAAGGATCTCTAAGCTGTGCTTGATGGGCAGTAGAGAAACCAATGGAAGCCATAGAGCACATGCTCTTAATATTTGGTACCTGAAGATGTTTGGACCTATGTACTTGCATAAAGTTTTTTAAAGGGTCAAGTGAATGCTGAGGGTTGAAAACCTGGCTTTCTTAGCCTGAACCAGGGAATATATCTTTCCATGGAGGCAGATGAATGTGCTTAGTTTTAAAGCATTTGCTTGTCAGATAAGGAAAGAAAGTCAAGAGGTACAGTTTTGGATCTATTTTCTAATATGAAGTTTGATTTTAATTCAAATATTGTTCTTGATTGAAAATGAGCATTTATATTCCCCAAAGAGAGAAATGTGGCATCCACAGTCCTAGATGAATGCAGATTCTTTGGGACTTCTGAACAGGAGGTATTTTACGCCCAAACTCAAATAAGTGAGTGACTTGAAAATAATCTGCATAATTTAAGCACGTTTTCATGAAATGAAGTTAGTTTGTGTATGAGCTCAAAGAGAGAATTGCTTCCAGGGTATAAATGGAAAGCAGAGAGGTAGGCTGCCTTGTTTTGAAACTATTAAAAGGATATGCAAAATGTCAGTAATAACTGCACTTGTTTTTTCTTCAGGATTTCTTTTTTTGTAAGCAGCTCTGTGCTCAGTTCCTTTCTGAATGCCCTTGCCTTAGATCTGCTTGATCTCTTCTGTATTTCAGTCTGCTCATTTGTCCTACCAACCATTTGTTTCAGTGATGTATTTTCTCTTTTGGCCTTGAAACTTCAAAGAGAAGGAAGGCAATTTATGTGAAAAATCACTTTAATGATTAACGACTGTTGAGCTTGACTGTTATCACAGCAGTATTAGCTAGATTTTTTTTTTGTTGGAATGAGAGAACAAAAACCACTTCTCTTATCCTTGCTGTCTGAAATTGTAGTTGTCGAGGCACATCAGGTTGGTCCAGAAAAAACATGAGTACCTTCATGCAGTCAGAGGGAAAGCTGTATGTATACAAGGTGCGATTGAAGTGTGCCTTTAATGTTAGCAAGTAATAAACCACTAATTGCCAGTGGGTTCAGATGAAGGACCAGCATTGGGTCCTGTAGCCGGGGGTCCATTGCTGAAAGGTGTTTGCAGAAGAAGAAACTCAGATGTTCATTTCCAGCAGGAAACAGGCAGATTGTAAGTGAACCACAGAATGTGCTTCTGCTGGTATGATGGTGTGAAGTCAGAAGTAGTTGGTGGCATTATTGCAAGCTGAGGTCAGAATCCAGCCATGTGCATGGTTTTCATGCTTTGATCAAGATATATACCTCCGGGTGTGGAATTGAGCAGGCTTGAAGGAATTAATATTTTAATTGTAATACCCCAGCAAAAGCTCCTTAAATGTAAGTCAGCTGGGGTGATGTGGTAAATTTCTCTAAGGATTCAGTGCCAGGATTCAGTGCAACAGCCCCTGAAATTTTCCAGTTGTCGCCCTCTTTCCCTGTGTTGTCAGAGCTGTTACTGTGTGCAAGGGAACTCTGGAGCCAGGCAGACATTAGGCTTTAGAGCAGCTCCTGAAGGGTAGTGAATGGGAAGAGCTGATCTGTTTCTGAAGGATTTATAGAAGTCATCCCAAAGACACAGTTACCTCAAATCAGAATAAACACAGAGAAGTACCTAACTGAAAAGGGGACTAGTAAGTGTAAAGAGTAGCACAGAATGGGCATGTGTCCCCAGCCTGTCAGCAAAGGTTCATATATATATATATATATATATATGCAAAGCACAGTGGAAGGGGAAGATCAATGTAGGATTTGCACGGCTGAATTGTTAGTATTCCATATGGGAATGGAGAATTTGAACAGCCTTCATGCTGGGCCCTTGAGTTAGTGTTAAATGAAGAAATGGGGCAGATAAATCTATTTCTTGATTCTTAGTACATTGTAAGAGGAAGAGTTGTTCATTAAGCAACTTTCAGATCCTGGATTAACCTGTATCTTAACTCTGGAGGTAAGAAATTGCCCATTTATCAGCTGAAAATAACAGCATAGAAACAGTGGGAGAAAAATAGCTCTTGGGGAACAAGGATAGTCAACTCAGGTAAAAATCAAGTACATAATACTACATTGAGGACTACAGAGGAGTCTTCTAATTACATACAAATTCAGATTATCAGCCTGCCTTCTATTCCTAAAACAGGGCTTGAGGTTTTCCTTGATTTTTCCTTTTGGAGTGGAGTTTTGTGAAGACAAGGTCCAGCTGCAGCTGGTTTTTTTTGTTTACAATTTAGCACTTACCAGAGCCATGAGTGTTTCTTCTGTTTTTTGTGGTTTAATGTCTGCTTCCTCCAGACCATAGGGATACAGTTCCCTTACATTTCCATTCTCAGCAGCAGTTGCAAATGCCGTAGCTTGCGTAGAAAGTTGCCAGCTCTTTTGAAGTTTTGTACATGAGGATAAAAGTGTATCCTTTGTTATAAAAGTACTTTAACAAAAATGTTCAAGCAACTAGAATGCTGTTGATACATAGTCCATAGTTGTAATTTGTAGCATCTAAGGTGAAATTTAATCACACTGTGTTTCTCAGTTCTTAGTGCTGCATGTTTTGTGTGGCAAATAAAGAGCAACTTGAATGTCTGGATTTCTTTCAGAGTTTTGTATCAGGTGGACTGCTGTGGCTCAGTGAAGAACAAGTGAAGGACGGGCCCCAAAGAAGTAAGAAAAACTGAATTCATTTAGTCAGCTAAAAAGACAAACTTTTATTATTGTTGGGGAGGGAAAAGGAAGATACCTAGATAAATATCGGGGTTTTAATCTTCCCTCATAAAATTACTAATGGTGAGAGTTCTTTAGACATCAGTTGTATCAAGTGTTTGCAGGCTTCATTTATTATCTACTAACCAAAATTAGCATTGTAGAACCAAAGCAATACCAAGCTTTTCTCCTACATTTCTGTTGAGAACACTGTATTTATTCAAGCTTTTAGAAGCAAGTCTCTGGAAACCCCTGATCGCTTCAGAAAGGGATTCCCCTTTACACTATACAGCAGGCACTGAAACCATGATACAAAATTTATTTCATGCTAGAATTGTTTTGCATAACATTGTGCATGCATTTTACTCAGTACTAAATTGCATACAATGCTGTTGTCTTGTTTCTTAAACTTTGAGACCGTTTATACTTGAGTATTCTCCTGATTTTGTACTATAAGTCCCAGTTTTAAAATAACACCTGTTTTGTTTAAAATTCATACTGATTACTTAATATGAACAATTTATGAAGGGTCTTTACGTTGGATCTATACAGCAATAAAATACAACATAACCAGAGCTGGAAAATTAGCCAGCTGTTACTGTCAGGTCCGAAGGAAGGTCCCATGTGTCACAGGCATGCCAACAAAAACAGACAGGAAAAAGTTGTTCTTATTTTATACACTTCTAGTTGGATTAAAAGTTCTTGATTTCCATGTTGGTGTGATGGACTGTGAAGGCGTGGTCAATATGACCGATGACTGCCTGATTGCACTTTTTAAAACCATTACTCTGTATCTTGTATACAAAAAGAAGCTATCCATAGCAAAGAAATGTACAGTTTTATAATGTTTTACATTTTGGCTACAACAATGTATGTAAAAGTAAAGAGCTTTGAAAGAAAATATATAACTTTGCTTTTTCTTTTTTTTTTTTTTTTCTCCTTAATCATACATTTGCAGTGTTTCTTGGGTTTTGTTGGGGTTTTATGGGATGGGGGTTTTTTTTGGTGTTTTTTTGTTTTGTTTTGTTTTTGTTTGTTTGTTTGTTCTTCATGCAGTTCATGCTATGGAACGAAAAAATAGATTAAAAAAAAAAAAAGGATCTTCTACAGTTTCGTTACATTTTGGCCGTAGAAAAAGCCTGCATCTCTAGTACAACTCCAAAACCACGAAGAATCATCCATAAAACCTGCATGGAGCGAGTTAACTTTGTCCAAATGAGAAGGTCTTCTATGCCTGCACAGTTCCACACAGATGTTTATTAGCCATCAATGTTCATCTCCATCTTGCCTTGTCAGGTCACTCTGACTGCCTCTGTTGGCATATATTTAGCAATGACTGGACTTTCTTTGCAAAGATCTGCATGTAAAGAATACAATCAGTACTTGAGCTTCTTCCCTGCGCTTTTCACATCAAGCTCGGCATCTTAGTGTTAAAGGAAGGAGGAAAAGGTGAAATAGCTACATGCAGAGGCAGCCATATTCTTCTTCAACAGGATTTTTTTTTTTCCCATGCAGTCAGCCAGACTGAGACCTCTCTACAGTGTGTCTGAGTATTGCTTTCAGCTTAAAATAGGTGCCCATGCAACGTTTCATCCTACTGTGCTTGTTTGCTCAAACTCCTGCAGGGTTCCTATGGCTCAAAAATATCCTGAGAAAAGCAAAATCTTCCATCGTTGGTGTGTTTCAGCATTGACTAAATGCCTAACCCATTCCATACAGAGCCAGTAGATCCACCATTAGCTAAAATAAGCATAAACTAGCAGGACGCACCAGGAAGAAAACTATCTGGTGCATCTACCCTTCATTCTATGTACTGATACCATGCAGCGTGTATGGCCCACCAGTTCTATGTAAATGCCTGCCTATTGTCATCTGAGTGCTATTTAGGAGTGTTGTCACCTAGCATCAGGAGTAACACCATTTCCAGCAGGTGCTACTGTGAGACACTGCATCTTCAGACTTAGTCACCTGGATTATATGCAACATAGCATAGGCTAATTGAAAATAAAGCTTTTTAGACCATTCTCTGCTACTGATCCATGCTACAAAATAGATGGGATGGGAGACCAAGAACGTCTCACTGGACTAGGAGAGCTGTAGGGCGCAGACACTGAGGATAATCCTATCGCTTTTCCACTTATGCCAGCTATGCTGTTAAGGCTCCGTGACATTTCGTAACCTTCATTTAAAAGAAAAATGCAAAGTACAGCATTGGATCAATGACAGAATGGACTAAGAATGAGGTCAACATTGTAGCCAGTTCAATACCATCTGCATGCATGGACATGCCGAGAGTAGTATCGCTTGCAACATGACTCAGAAGGCCATTGAAGTACAGAACAAGTTTTTTTTAAAAAAATATATATATATAACCACCACCCCCCTCCCCGAAACAGTGTTTCTCAAGGATGGTCAGGCTACGTAATTGATCCTACAGGCAGCAACATGGTTGTACCCTAAAAAGAAAAAGAGTCAGTGGGAGAGATTTTCTGTGTCTGTCATACACTCGCACATACC
>JANHGB010010453.1:0-22399 GCA_026283785.1 Coracopsis vasa
GCCCAGTATTCTGAGCTTTGTTGTTGAGAATTGGCTTTCTACCTGCAATTTGGGAAGGGTCTGTATTATTGATGCCTAGATCAGACAAAGTGTTTGCACATGCTGCTACTTGTTCTCTCACCCCTCATCACCCAGCTGTGTTGCTGAGTGGTACCCAGGGAAGAGCAGCATTGCAGGCAGTGCTGAAGGAGGCTTGCTCCAGGGCTGTTATAGACAAGTTCCCTGATCAGTACAGCCTCAGGAAAGGACAGGCTTACAGTACAGAGGGATCAGAAGAGATGGATGGGTTCAACAAATTAGGATGTAGGGCAGAAGTAGAAATGAGTTTTCTTCCTCTTCCAGATGTGAAATCTCCTTACACCATGGGGTTGTGGGGCAGACAGAGGGGAGGAGGAAATGGCAAGCTGGGACTGGAGGAATGCTGGGAGTTAATGAACAGCAGCAGTGATGCGAGGAGCACTGAGAAAAAAAAACTTAAAAAATGCTAATCCTAAAACTTGAACAAAATAAAAATCCCTCAAACAGTGTTTTGAGGCATGCTGAGTGCCATGAAGGAAGAAATTAATCTAACAAACTGGTATCCTTAAATCCAGTTTATCCCATAGCTCCTTGTTGTCAGAGCAGCTGGTGCCTGCAAGCTAAAGGGGATGTTTTCTGAGCAGGAGCTGCTTAAATGTAAAAGAACCAAGCTTTCTCCATAGTTTTAAATTCATTAGTCGATTATCAAGGATCTGGGATATTTGGAGGCTGAATCAGTAAAGTGAGATACCTCATTTCCCACTGTTCAGAAAAGATACTAACCAGTGCCTCTGGGCCAGATCCCAAACAGGTAACAGAGCTTTGTGAGAAGGATTCTTGCTCCACTAGCAGTTACTGATTTATAGGGCAAGGGGGACTATCCACCCTTTCCTCCCCAAAAAGCTCACCCCTGCTTGCCCTAGTCTTCCAAGTCTCAGAAACACTGAACAAGACCTCTGGCTCCTGCACTATGCTTCCCTGTTGCAATGTCAGGCATTTGCATGTTCATATCACCATGCCACAGCCCCTCTCCAGTCCGAGGGAACTGTGTATAGACACTGTCTATCTGTCCAACCTGGCCAGCTTCCCCTAAGGTATGCAGGAGCTAGGTCATGGGGTAAGACTGGCTATGGCAGCGCACTGCCCTGGGAATAGCTGTGGTGCTCAGCTGTTCAGCCAAAAGCAACCTGTGAAGACACCTGAACAGAGAACAAAGACTGTAACTTCATAGCAAATATAATTTGACAGCTGCTTTTTGTCTGACATCAATCTTGTTTTCTCAATATTTTCAAAATAATCTGTACTTCCAGTGAACACAGGGAGCACCAGTACATTCTGGTGTAGGACTTCCCATCGTTTACCATTTCTTACGCTTGCTTTTTTGGGAGCTTTTACCCGGTTTATAAATCCTTTCCAAGTACTTCACATTTGTGGAAAGGCCACACTGTGAGATTACCATGTTGCGAACTATGCTGCTTTCCATCTCAGAGCTTGTTTTGTTAGGAGGATGGGCTGAAGCCCAAGGTGAGACTTGCCAGTGGTCATGTTGGCAGGTGTGTGCACGATCCTCATGGCTACTATTTCTTCATCAACTCCTCATGGAAATGGGATACACCAACATAATTTCATCTTTGGCAGAAAAATGTCCAGTGAGTGTTGGCACAGATGCAAGCAGATGGATTTGGAGGTTATTTTGTGAGCAGACCAGAAATGTTCCTCAATGTGGCTGGCTCAGCTGTCAAGTGATGGTGGAATTGAGGGACTCTCTGAAGCCCATGTACCGTAAGGCTTTTCCTCAAGTACTACAACTGGGACATGCTGAGGATGCCCAGTAAGGAACTTAAAGGACCATATAATATGTGCCATCACGGAATTTGAAATGAACAACATTGACAGGGATGCTGTTGTAGGGTCCTATAAAAATGGCCTCTGTGAACCTTGCTTTGTGCTCTTTCTCCTTGAATCTCAAGAACAATACAACTGAAACACAACCAAAAAGTCCAAGCCTTGTTGCAGCAGCCACCCAAAGTTTCTGTGTATATTTTAACTGCCACCTAAACCAAGGTCCTGAAGCCAACTGCAGGCTACTCTGCTCCTAGTCTTCTATACAGCATCTGGTGTTAGTTGACAATTGCCTCCTTAAAACTGTTTAAATTAGTCCCAGCTGGCCAGGACTGTTGTCATAGCTCCTGTTATCAGGAGTTACAGGAAGAAACTGTCGGTTTTGCAGATCTAGACTTTTCCTGGATCAAAAGGAAGAAATGGAAATAGCTATTGCTCCTTTCAGGCAGATTAAGTCCATAAGAGATTGAGATATGGAAGGGTCAGAATAATTTTTCTCTACTCTGGAGAAGAAGTCTTTATAACAACCATGATAATAACCAAGATAAATAACTGGGTTGATTGTCTCCAATTTCTGTTTATTGTACGAGTACAGTTTTAAAACAGTTAATTTTAATTCAAAACTTCTGTTCTCGGGAGAATCAAAAGAAAGTAGAATAAATTAAAAATAATATAAAAGAAAACATTATATTTAGTGATACACTTGAAAAAATAGCAAGGGAGATAATTTTAGCAATATCTTGCTTTGATCACATCATGTCTCTGTTCCTGATTTCTGTAGTGCTTGACTGCACTTCTAATATCCTGTCTAATGTCTCTTTTCCTTATCTCTGACTCTACTTGCTAAACTGATCTTGTAGCACAGTTTGTGACACCAACAGCTTCCACCATTTCTGAAATTTTCCAGACAATTTCTCTCATGCTGTCCAGCACCTGGGTAGATCTACCTATGTCTCACCAGTACTTCCATTGCCACAACACATTAGTATGTGCTGGTGTGGAAAAGGCCACTGTTCCTTATGCTGATGGCCTTTGACTCAGTTTGTATCTTCTTCCCGTTGAAGAAGACTTTCCCTGCTTCTGCAGATAAAAATGTCTGAAGTTCATATCATAGAATCATAGAATAATTAGGGTTGGAAAGGACCTTAAGATCATTTAGTTTCAACACCCCTGCCATGGGCAATGACACCGCATGCCAAATCACATCACCCAAGGCTCTGTCCAACCTGGCCTTGAACACTGCCAGGGATGGAGCATTCAAAACTTCCTTGGGCAACCCATTCCAGTGCCTCACCACCCTCACAGGAATGAACTTCTTCCTTATATCCAATCTAAACCTCCCTTGTTTAAGTTTGAACCCGATACCCCTTGTCCTATCATTACAGTCCCTAATGAATAGTCCATCCCCAGCATCCCTATAGGCCCTCTTCAGATACTGGAAGGCTGCTATGAGGTCTCCATGCAGCCTTCTCTTCTCCAGGGTGAACAGCCCCAACTTTCTCAGCCTATCTTCATACGTGAGGTGCTCCAGTCCCCTGATCATCCTCGTGGCCCTCCTCTGGACTTGTTCCAACAGTTCCATGTCCTTTTTATGTTGAGGACACCGGAACTGCACACAATACTCCAAGTGAGGTCTCATGAGAGCAGAGTAGAGGGGCAGGATCACCTCTTTCGACCTGCTGGTCACGATCCTTGCTACTTTGGGTAGATGCTCAATAGGTAGGTGCTTTTGACAGAACATCCCATCGGGTCTACCAGTGCTACAAGTTGGCTGTGTGTTGCCTAAGGGTCTCCAGCTGAAGGACTACAGAATCAGGCCTCATCAGAGGGTGCAGAAAAGAGGAACACATACAGGTCCCTCCCAACTTGAGGGGCAGCAGCATCCACAGGGAAATGGAATGGGCAGCCAGGGCAGTAATGCAGTACAGTGAGGTTGGCTTGTGCCAGCAAAGCCCAGATCTGAACACACATTTTGTGAAACCCATTGGGGGTTAGAACTAGATGATCTTTAAGATCCCTTCCAACCCAAACTATTCTATGAGACATCACTGCCTCCCCATAGATTTGGGGTTCTGTCAGGCAGCAGCACGTGTGTTTAGGTGGTTCCTTTCACACTTAAGAGACCTGAAAAGGATTAGGCATTAGCCAGGGGATGTCAGCAGCACAGAAGCTGAAATACCCTTGAGGGTCTGGACCTGAATGGATGATCCACAAAGGAACAGAAGTGTTCTGGGAGACGTGGGGCTTAGGCAGCAACTGAGGGAGATCTAAACAAATTTATTCAAGCATCAAACCTTTCCATTAAAAGATCTGCTGGGCGTTTGCCTTTCCCCCATCGTGCCTGTGCATGACCAGCCAGCCCAAACACGCTCTGTCAGGTGTCACAGGGGCATTGCTCACAGAGCTTGCTCCCCTCCACCTTATCATGCGCACAAAGCCCAGCCCCACAGCCACTCATGAGGCAAACACTCCGACCTCTGTCCCAGGCGAGGCTGAAGGGAGCATTTGCCACCACTCATCCAGAAGCACGCAGCAGTACCTAACACAAGCAGTGTTCGCCCAAGGGTCATACAACCAGTAGGTTTTTGAGCGCTCACCTGACAAAGTGCAGCCCCAAGTTCTCTGCTTTCCACCATATGGGGAAAGCCAAACCCACACCACACTCTCCTCTCAAGAAGAGCCCTACCACCAGAAGCGATGGGCCAGCGTGGATCAAAAGGGGGCTATCCCCCCCTCCTGTTGAAACCATGACACTGTGCAGCAAAATTAATACATAATGCCAGAGGCTTCTGTCTGGCAGAAGCATACTAAAAGAGAAGATGGGGATTTGCAAACACATCCGGGGGGGATGGCAGGGAGGGGAAGCATCGCCTTCTGTTTCCTGGATAGCTTCTGCATTTTTGCATTGAACCAATCTGTAGATAAAACACAGAAGCAGCCTCAGGCGCAGATACCAGACCCCCAGGAAAGTTCCCCCATCCACCATGAAAGACCTTGCAGGCAGCCCTTGCTGCTGCAGCCCCTCTCAAGGCCACTCTGCCCTGGCCCCATGCCTGACAAACACTCACGCAGATAAAAAATCAAGACACTTTGGGCACCAGCGGAGCAGAAGCTGCAAAGGTCGAAGTTTTGCACTATAATGGATTTTGGGTGAGGCTTTTTATGTCTTTCATCTCCCCCAGGCAAAGGTGAAGTCCACAGCAGAGATGGGGAAGGAACCACCTCTCCATGAGGCCCTTTGGCGTTATCAGACCTTTGCCTTGACTGCAAAGCAGCCTGTCTTCCCGTATGTAAAACAAGACATGGCAACAGAAACCCAAATCAAAAGACTTAAGTGTCTGCTTTTGAGCAAATCTGATGTAAGGCAAGAAAGCTTAACCAGGGCCCAGAAGAGCACTAATTATCAAATGGAAAATTAACAGGTAATTTGTCTCTAATGTGAGCTAATCTTTTCTAGGGGAGAAATTAATTAAATGGGGGAATTAAATCACCCAGAATTTGCAGAGTGACCAGTGCTGATGGGATTCAGTTAATGAGCTATCTGATAATTATGTCAGCTTCATTTTGTTCTCCTCTGGACACAAAAGGAGAGACAGAGAGCAGATTAGTGCAGTGCCTCCCCCCTCCCAGGCTGCAGCCTGAGATGACTGCACCTTACTTATCCTCAGCCTTTTTTCTTGACAAAACTTGAGTGAACGAAGAGCAAAAGCCAAAGCAGACCATTGGCAAAGTGCAGTTAAGAAAATAAAATCATGTTGAAAGTTAGTAGGTGAGAGACAAGGAAGTTTCCTTTACAGAAATGGCCCACGGGGTCATGACGCACCCTCCTGCCTGAGCTGAGTGCCAAACTAGCAATGCAGTGAGCTGGAGCCAAAGTCTGGTGCCAGCGCTCTCCAGCAGAGAGGGGGGAAAAGGTGAGTATCCCTCCCTCGGGTACACGCAAGCCACCCGGAACAAGATAAAACTCATTTTGCTTGGGATTTCAGTTATGTCTGAACTGTTACTCAGTCCTGAACAATGGATGGGAGGTTGAGGCTCTTCCATGGCCATAAATGAAACCCATCTGCATGGTGCCACTGACATGCTCCAAGCACACAACCTCATTTCTGTCTAATTAGCCATTGTGGTGTTTATGTCAGTGTCATACTGCTACAACAGCTCCGTGCCAGCTGCAGGAAGAGGAATGATCTCCAGCTATGCAGAAACAGAGAGCCACATGGGCAGACACCACCTGATCTCTCATAAAGCCTGCCAGCACAAAAATAACTTCTCAGAAACACTTGAACATGTCTGAACAAGCACAGTGAACCAATATTGGATCAGCACTTTGCATCACAGGGCTGCAGCATTTACGAGCCAGCCTTTCAAGCCCTAATTTTGGATTTGCTGCATCTTGAAACCAATGCCCGAGCTCAGCTCACCTACTTTCAGTTCTGCCATCTCCTCGCAGCACTGCGTGCCAAATCCTCTAACAACCCTCCTGGATGGAAAAACACAAGCATTTACACTTTAGGGCAGTGACTGATCTGTGGCACCTCTAATTGGTGAGGCTCTGCAAGTGAAATAGTATGGTCAGATCTGGGTGGAACTGAGGGGGGGCAGTTACATTATCTACTTCATAGGCTGTGTTTTTCCATATGTAAATAGAGGCTGAAGGAGGCAAATTAAAGGCTCATGGCTCTCAAGAAAAGAAATTCACTGTTGCTGATTCACTTGTAAAACGATCCTCCAAGTGTTAAGATCTTCCCTGTTACTGCATGTACATATGCAACCCCACAGCTCTGAGACTTTTAACAGTTTATGCCTGAATGACAATAACAATAAAGCAAAACATGAAAGCTGACGGTGTCTGTTAGTGAGTTCACATTACGGAACAACATATTCTCTCCTGGAACATGCTGGGTCTTATGCAGATTCAACTTCTCTGGGTGACGCAAATGCTGTAAAAACAACTCTGAGTCACAGAATAAAATCACATAATTCCCAAAGCCAAATAAGGACAGAACTCAGCCCACACAGCTCTGATTTCCCACTTTCTTCATAGTAACGATTTTATTTATCTTCCCCTTTAAACGATAGCATTTGCCTTGCTCTCACTGCAAATCTTGTGTTTCCCATCACTGAAGCCTATAGTTTGTGTAAACACTGGTACTGTAAAAAACAAAGTTTTGTCCCAGCATCTGCAAGGTCTAGCATAAAGCCTGTTACATGCTCTCTGGGATTAGCTTTGCTAATTGGTATGAGGCCTTTATCAGCAACCTAGAAGGCATTCTCCCAGGCAATCTGTAGCTTTGACTTATTTTTCACCCAGAGTTCGTTTACAGCCCAATAGCACCAGGCTTGGGTATTTTATGAATGTAATACAGCAGCACCTAATGCCTTGTGTGTTTAGAAGGCTTTTGAATTTCATAACACAGCTAAGCTTGTTTCACTGCCAGATTTCCCATATACCAAACTGGGCAAGGCCTTGTGCAAACAGTCTTGCGGCATGTAAATAAAGACTTGATCTGCAGGTGGAGTAAACCATCATCGCTCTGCTGCTGTCATTTTGTATCAGAAACTGCTGAGCTTTCCACTCTGGAACCTTAAGGACATTTTATTAACAGGGTGAGAGGAGTTGCATAAGAAGGCTTGTATGCAATAAACAGGATGTGATGTATTTACAGCACATGTAAGCATATTGTTTTATTTATTTTCAGCATCGTTGATTTTCCTTTTCCCTGGCTTTACGGCATCTATGCCTGAGAGCTGAGTGACTGTGCTGGAAATACAGGTTGTGATGTTCACATGGTAACACACCACAAGCTTGATCTAACTATAAAGCAAATAAGAGCTATTTGTGTCCTTACATAAGATGCAATGACATACCCCGGCTTTGCATTTTTCAAAGCAAAAGCCTCTTGAAGTGGATGAGCATGTAGCAGTGTGTGTGTGTATTGTTGCTGCCTGATGATAGACGTAGATGATAGACCACCACCTGATTCAGATACACACACACTCCTGGGTACCGGAAGCCATTAACACAGCAAAGCAAAGACATAATCAAGAGTGTGGGGTTCATAAGTCAGAAAGAACAAACTGTACTGTGACCCCCACCAGAGCTTTAACTTCAGCCAGCCAACACATGCTTGCACAGCTGCACCCCCTTCTCAGCCTTCTGTTTAGCTATCCCTCCTTCCCTTCCCTGCACTTAAGTATCTTCCAAGTTACCACTAGTAACTGAATATATTTACTGAATATAACCGAGGTCTCCAAGAACACATTCACATTTGACATTTTTGTGTTTTAGCAGTAACATTTATGTCTTTGAGGCATGTTTTTCCACTGCTGTTTTTTAAACACAGTAAATTCAGTCTGGTTTTAATGCTGTTTTTTCCTGAAAGGTCTGCCAGATCTCTAACAGAGGCTACAGCACCAGCATGTCACTTGACGAAAAGCAAAGAAGTGATTTATTCAGCCCCTTTAAAACTCCTGTATCATTAAACCCAGTGTAGCACAAATGTTTGAGAACTGTTGAGAAGAACAAGAAGAAAATATGTCTCTATTAAAGCTCCAAGAGTCTTGTATTTTTGATTAAGGAAAAGCAATTTTATACTTCTGAGACCTCCCACACCATATTCTTAAGATAGGAAAGGCAGGAAATAGCCTGTCTGACATTTGCCACTTGGGGAGGAAAAGAAACACTTCAGAGTTCCTTTATATGTCATAAGCTAGCTAAAAAGAAATACCTGGGGTTTGACTCTCTTGCCAACTTTAATTCACTGATAGGCCTCAATGCTTATGTCCACATGAAAGAATAAGTGAAACTTGCAGGCAAGCATCTCTAAAAAAGAGAAGGGGTATTGTATACCCAACCATCCTGGCACAGTATCTGCAGTGCTGTATATGTGCTTAAACTGGGGGCACAGCAGTGATTTCCACTTGGACAAATGATACATGTGATTCTACAGTGCAGTATTGTCTACAGTAACCACCAAGAAGCTTAAAAGAAATTTCCTCCAAATACTGTTACTCATCTAACTTGTACTGTCATAAATGTACTATCATGGGGTTTGTTGTAAGCGCTGGCCTTTCTTTTCCATCAAAAGGAATGTCTTCTATTGCGTTTTATACAAACGGGCTGCTCATAAAATTGCTACCAAGCCTTTGCAGCCCAAATATTTGGTTCTTTACCTGTAAATAGACCCCATGATCAAATCTCAAGTTTACAGCCTAGGAAGGTCACTGAAGCACTCTGCCCCTGTAAAGCTGCTTATAGACGTATCTTATTTTAGCCTTGCACGTAGAAGGCTGGAATGCAAACACTAACACATTCCCAGGCTGCCAACGGATTTTATGACCTTTACTTTTTGTCCTGCATC
The DNA here is from genome assembly GCA_026283785.1 of Coracopsis vasa. Classification (NCBI taxonomy): domain Eukaryota; kingdom Metazoa; phylum Chordata; class Aves; order Psittaciformes; family Psittacidae; genus Coracopsis; species Coracopsis vasa. The sequence continues at coordinate 9,222 of JANHGB010010453.1, forward strand.
TCCTGCTTCTCTAACTCATGGAAAAAGCTGCACCTCCATCTCTCAGCTATGAGAGACAAGGGATGGTAAGTCCACAAACCAGAGGGGCTGGAGCTGTCAGAATTGACACCAGTGTTGATTGTGTCACTCTGCAGAGGGCATTTGTTTCTCCTCCAGTCAGTCACCAGACCATGGTGTGTGCAGTTTCACAGCTGTCACACCAAGTATTTTAAACGACTGTTTTTTTTGCCAAGTCAGAACACATTCACAAACAAAGAGATCATCTCAGGACAGAGCTTGTCCAGGAAAAAGCCTGTTTCTATTCTGGCACTACAGCTTGGAGCAAGAGGTTGCAGATCCCAGGACTGTCACAGCTGGAGTCTGTTTATGCAGAAGGTTTAAAACACAGACTTAGCTAATCTCTGAATTTCCTGAAGCAAAACATACAGCACTGCTTGTTTATTCCCCCCAGACAAGAGTTTCATCAGATGAGGGCTGCAACATCTGACTACACTTTGCTAGCCACACTCTCAAACCCCACAGGTGATACTTTGGGGAGATCAGAGGAAAAGCAGACCTAAGAGACCACTATGAAGCATCCTCCCTAAGAAGCTCTCATTAGCATCAATCTGCATGAATTATGGAGTTAATCCTTCCTACTCTCATGAGTAATCCTCTATGTACTTGCACAGCAATTCAGATAAAATGTTACTCTGCTAGATGCAATACACACATGGAACAAAAGGCTACAGGATGGGATCTGTGTTCCCACACAGGTTTCCCGTTATCCCACGAGTCCACTGCTATAGGTGGCTGGCATTGCACTGCCACACCGTGACAATATCCAGAGGGATGATCCCATTTGGGTAAAGAAAATAAACAACGGAAAGAAGGCATATCTCACAACTGACAAGGTGGGATGAGGTATAAAAAGGTGTTCCAGAAAGGAGTCCTGTGGTGTTAAAAGTACCTGGAAATGAGGTAATTGAGAGATGATGAAACAGATGGAAGAATTTTTGAGCCTGTGATCTGTGCAGTCCTCTGCTTCACACCACTGTGGACTCAGGGGCCCCAGATTTCCTCTGAATTTGCTTTGGTCCATCAAAATATATAGGAACACATGAGCAGCCATAATACACGTGACACACGACCATACACCAAAACATGGAAACTAGAATGGAGGAGTGGAAGGTTGTATTTGAACATGCAGAATCCTTGTCCAAGGCAAACTGGAAAAAAACCACCCAAACCAATTTAAAGAGGAAAGATTCCTACACTGTTTGAGTGCCCAGTTCCAAAAGTGGTAGCACATCCACTCTCCCATCTGCAAGTTGTCAAGATCGAACGGGCTCAGCTCTGCAAGCAGTGGGCTGAACAGAAACACACGAGGGTTGCCTGCAGTCCTGGCCATGGTGGGGAAGAGCTTTAATGTGTCTGGCAGCAGGTGTTGCCTAAGGGACCAGACTGTGGGAGCCAAGTGCCTAAAAGGAAGGGTAGGTGAATGCTTCCCAACTCTCCCACACATATGCTGTGCCTTTAAAAGGAGGAAGGACTGCTTACAGCAAATGTATTTCATGGCCTGTTCATGCAGGTAAGTACAGGTCTGTATTTAGGACTGCTACATTGGATTGTGGGGAAAGGAGGGGTTACAGCTCTTGAAAAACAACATTTTTGATCAAAACAGCACAGTCAGGCGATACTGAGCTCTCTCAGCTAGACGAAGAGGCATTGAGCTAAATTAAAGATTAATGTTACAATTTGAAGCACAAATTAATCTCACTATTGGCTACCCTGGGTTAGAAATTGAATTAATTTCTCATCACACGAAAGGGGCTCGAGCCCTGTCTCTGGGATCTTTACTGTTTCCTGGGAAAGGACAATAGTTTTACATTGTTTATGTCAGCTGGGATAAGCCTGGCTCCTCTCTAGACTGGTTTACTGGCACTTCACAATGCAAACATGCATTCTGCACCAGTCGGGCTGTGGAGACTTGAAGCAACACGTGATGGTAATGTTCTGACACTAACGTACTCTGCTCTTAATGGCTTTTGCCAATCACCCATCACCCCGCTAAGCCTGACAGCCTTCTCTACTGCACTGAAATCACCTTTTCCTTACTCCCTATTTGCTTCTTTTCCAGTTTGATCTGGAAAATCCTGGACATTTTCCTTCCTGCCTGCTCCTTTATTAACAGGGTAACATTATCCTACAGGCAAGCTGCCCAACATACTTGAAAATGTGCTCTGCTTGCTCTCCTGTGCCCAGCACCATTCCAAGTCAACACTCCAAGGACCTCTTAAGTGACCCCAGTGGAACTCTGACATGGTGGAACTTTCCTGTGGGAGAAAGGGAAGAGCACAACCTGCTCCAGACCTACTTCTGAGGGCAGCCTCACAGGTTAAATCAAGCGGGGTGGGAGGTGTCATCCCACAGCCACAAGCTTTCCCTCGCCTCCCAGTGTGAGGGAACATAAATCTCTCATTCAGGAGGAACAGGAGTGAAGAGTATCAACAGCTACCCACAGTTAAACAGCTAAATAACCCCTGAATTGGGAAGGAAACCGAGGCTCTTCCGTAGGAAGAGAAGATCAATTCAGTGATATATAAAGAAAGATGTTCACATGAAAAATGCAGTATGTAGCTTGTGAGCAGAAGGGACCCTGGAAAGTCCCTTCCATTTCTCTGCATGGAAAGCCCAGGAAAGACTCCCATCCACTGCTTCAGTCTCACAGTATTTTTCTCACTCCGGCTCTTGCCAGCACGAACTAATCCAGGACATTCTCTCTGCCCACAAAGCTGATCAAGCATAGCCTCCTGCCAGCCTGCGAGCGTCAGCATCCAGCTTGCACCAGTGCCAATGTACACAGCTGCCATCTCTCCTACCATCCCTATAAGCCAGTGTCTCCACTGTTCCCAGCCTAGCCCACACAGCACACAGCCTCGCGGATCGGAATGCAGATTGTGATGTTATGTTCTTTCCATGTCTTTTAACGTAGGAAGATCCAAAGCTTTGATCCTATTCCCACTTTGCTATTCATGTCAGAGGGCAAAGCCTATGGCACAGCTTACTGCAGCAAGACTGAGCTGTCCTCTTTTTCAGTCAATAAAATGTAGTTCCCCCCAACCGGTGGTATACCCACTAAAAGCCTCATTTACAGCAGCAAGTAACAGTAGTACTACTAACCACCTGCTGCCTTCAAGGCTTAAAACAGAGCCGTCCTTCAACTAAGCCCCATGAGGCAGCAGAGGAAGAACTGTCTTCAGCAGCCCAACAGGAACACCAAATCAGAAGAGGCGAGAGCTCCTGAACTGATTTTCTTCCCACTTAGCATCCGCAGGGAACTTTCCTTTGAAGAAAATGGCAGTGAAGGCAAGCCAAGAGCCAGGATGCTTTGGAAATACTGCCTCGACTGTCTCCTCCAAGCTTAGAAAAGTGCTTTGCAAGAGCATTAATAGAGATGCTGTAACTCTTGTGTAGGCCTCAGCACTGTGTACAGTACACAAAAGGAGACAAGTGAACCTGGAGTTTAAAGGGACACTTTTGTTCTCAGAAATCAAATAGACATTTTTCTCTACAACATTTCTGTGAGCAGGACGGGGCTATGAATCAGATACACTCCACAACCCATACACTGAGCACGTAGGCTGCTGAGGCTGTACTTTCTGTAAATTGGAGCTAACTGCGTAAAACGAACACACAAAATAACACAGTGAATAACGAGGCAAAACCACAGTGAGCCCAGGTGCCCCTGCTGCTCGCTGCAGTGAAGCAGCTCACCCCCAGGTTTTTATTGTCAGATGGCACCCACACACGGGCCCTGAACCAGCAGTACCCTGGGTACAACCAAGGTACTGTAGGTTGGTGACACGCGGTACACATTTTGAGTCACACTGCGACAAAGAACATGGTGTTGCACACTGGTACGAAATGACAATAGAACTGGTCAGGAGCTCCAACAAAACTGATCTGTGGCTGTTAGAAAATGCTGATACTTCAAAAGACATTTGCAAGATGGGGCCATTGTGAAAAGTGGCTCAGAATTGTCAAAATGTCAGTCTTGGGCACTCGTTAAAAAAAGTGCATTTCCAGGATTCGATTTAGAAACTAAAACCGTTTTAACGTCATTTTTAATAAAGGGAGCAGTACAACAAATAGCCTGAAATTATCAAACAACCCAGTGTTAATGTTACATCAAAGACACTGCTGTTCTGATCCTATGCCCTGTATTGGAAGGGAGGAAAGAATTTTAAAGTTGGAAGATTCCATGGAAAAGGAAGAGTCCTCCCATCCAGGCCTGATTTTAGTAATACAGCATGCTCTCTCTATTGAACAAACTTAAACATAGCATGCAAGTATAAAGTAGGTTCTTCGTTTTGGAGGCTAACTGGTCACTGCATTCTGGTATTCTCATACTACTGACAAAATAATGTAAAGAAATGAAAAATGCTTCCCAACATGCAGCTCTGTCTTCTCCTGAACTGATGAGAATTCAGGTGCTGAGTAGCTCACAGAGCAGTTTTTGAGGTCTAAAAGCACACTTGACAGCCATACCCATTTACAGTTCTGCCAGCTACTGCTCTGGGTTAAAAGAATTCAGTGACCTGGAGGAGCTGTGTTTAAATAACCTACAGGAACAATTCTGCTGAGACAAACCTTGAACAGTCATCTTCCTGCTTCCAGACAGTACCTGTTGCTTTATGAGGTCCTGCCTGAGCAGCCCTACAAATTCTTTACCTGGAGGCATGGATCTGCCACCCTGAACAGCACTGCAGCTGTAGGCACGCTCACCCCTGAAAGGAGACCTTCACACCACAGTAGGGAGTTTCTGACTTCTGAGAAAGCAGTTAGATCTCTCAAAGAACCCAAAGCAAGTAGAGGTTGCAGACGGTGGACAGAGTTTGGGAGAAAAGGAAGGGTTACCTGGTTCAGAAGGATAAGGGACCCAGAGGAAGGTACAGGGTTTTGTGCTCAGCAGAAAGAATCAGGGAAGACAGAAGGAAAACAAAATGGTTTTAAGCCAGTGGGACAAATAGCACAAACATGGCAATGAATAGCTGTTGGTCCCCAACTTCACGGCTGGCAATTAATACCCCACCTAAACACCAATAGATGCAAAACCTAGCATAGAAGTTACCTCTAATCACACAGCATCTGGTAATTGCAGAAGGAAACACTCAACAGCCAGGACAGCTAGGAAAATATGCACAACAAAAAAAATATTTGGATTTCCAACTGATCTGTCCATGTGGAAACTCATTCCTTGTACCTAAGCATGATCTATGATATTCATGTAATTCTTGACAAGTCTTCATTTAACCTACTCTTAAAGGCTTCCATTGCTGCAAGTCCCACCTCCAATGCAATGCCTTCAGCTGAAGAACTGAAACTGGGGTAGGGGTGAACCTGTGTATGGTGTCTACAGCCTGTTCATGTGGGCTTGAGTTAAGAAAGACGATCAGATTTCTAACCCAGAGCTATAACCTTAATATTTAAAAATGGGTCAAAGTACACAGGAGTGAGATTCTGGTATTGGAACTAAAAAGTGTGAAGTTATTTGACCTTTACTGCAACCTGGGAGAGTCTCCACTGAGTTAGCAAAAGCTCTAGAGAAGTGATGGGTGGTGTGGTTATCAGGTAGACATTCATTGAGCACACTTGCTTCAGTAGACATCAACCAGGACTCAGAGATGTCCTGATGCTTCCAGCTTTTTAAGATATTCATAATCCGATGGCACAGCCCATGGCAGAAAATTCAGTAGTGCGCTGCAGGGTTCAACTCTATTTGCTACTATTTATGGCAATGCTGTCTTGTTCTGCTGTATATACTGAAATTTGCCTTCACTTCATGGGTGGGTCCTGCCAAAGTGTGTTTCAAAGTCATTATTAACTCCTTTAAGAGTACAACAAGGGAATAAAGGGTGCATCACCCCTTGTGCTAAACTGAAGACCAGACCAGCAGCAGCAGAAAACAACTCCTAAACTCCTGATGACCACCATAAGACTTATCTTGCGTGGGGAGCTTTGATTCCCATGGAACTACTACTACCAGAAGAGTAATGACTCCAAGGCAAGTGCAATGGCTGCAGTCTGAATGTCAGTTCCCAAGCTAAGACAGGGTGCCTCACACTGCTCCCAGCTCCTCAGGTTATCATGAGAGGAAGTTGATGTTTGCACTACAAGAGCAACTTGGGGTCACTCTTGTAGGGGAGTGCTGGGCTTCTGGATTCTAACTTGACCACTGGCCTCTTGCTTGATGGCTTTGTGTCTCAGTTTCTTTATAAGGCTGACCTCCCTTGTTAAAGACTTACTTGTGTGAAGCACTGCAAAAGCACTAGTTCTTGAGGTGGGCCTATCATTTTAATTTATGCACATAAAATAGACGAACACTTTAGTTTTCCTGGGAATTAATCAATTTTCTTCATAAAGTACATTGTGATTCAGGAGTGGTCTAAATATCAGATTTCCTCAGCTGTTTAAGGATGAGTGAGGCGAGGGTGTCTCCTTCTTTGAACTAGCTGAATAGTTAGAAAACTCATCATGCTTTCAAGTACATGATCCCATTATATTCTTAGACCCACAACTTAAATAACATCGTTAAGTACATGCAGAATCTTTTCACATAGAGTCCCTAGCATACCTCCTCCATAGACAGACAAAGAGGGGAAAGCTGGAACAGATCAACAAGGAGGTACTCTGCTTCCATAAACCAGTCCTCAGTTTTCAAGTGTTTACATTTCTTCAGAGAATACCTCCCATAACCTGAATCTAATCTCTGACTAACCTCAGCATACCAGTGGTATTTAACAGCTTCCATTATGACTCCTGGTCCACCTAATTTCTGGGCATGCCTTCTTTGTAAATAGCCCCAAGTGTCTGTTTCTGCTGCTTCACAAGAAATGCTTTCAATCTCACCAACCTCTCAGATCTCAAGCACCATCAGAAGCAATGTTTGTTTTGACTGCAAGAAGAAACCAGTACTTACAAAATAAAAAAGATAGAAAGCAAGGTAAACAATGCAAGTTGAAGTAGAAAGAACAAAAGTAGCTACTTGGAAAATGCTATCAGGAAATCTCATTTATCTGTCTTGTTATATTAGAATAATCAAGGAAAATGCTAAGGTGTACCAAGGCTCTTATTGGGCACTGATTTTTTTGTTTGTTTTTAAGCTCAATCTACCTGCAAATTATTGTTTATAAGTAGAAACTAGAATCCCCAGGTGAAATGACAGATGGGATAGGATGCTGCAGCCCTTGATTGAAAAGGTTGACATTTTACACTGACAGGATAAATAAGAGGCAAGGATATCAGCCGCAGCAGACGACGTGACTGGCACCAGGTAACCCAGATCAGCAGCACAACTGGGAACAGATGTCTAAAGTGTCTTTGCCTAACCCTTTCTTCTCTTTCCTTTTCAAATTTATCACTACCCCTTCTTTCCCACTGAGTCATCAACTGAAGGAGATTAGATACAGTCCTTGCCCACTGAAAAAACTCTGCTACTTAAGTGCCTCCATGAAGTAACACTTGTGTTTTCTGCATTGAATATCTAAGTACACAACACCAACAGCTTTCTATCAAATTACTCCAGATTGTACTTCAGCCTTCCCCGTAAAGCCTATAGTCCTAGCCTATCAGAGTATGCCCCTTGGTGATAAACACGACTTGAGAACTTCAGTTTATATAAAACATCAGTGGGAACAAAGTTCATCCTACCAAATACACAATTTGATGCTGTTGCTGAACTGAAACCTGTACAGATGATTAATCAGGTTCAGCAGTGTGCAATCTGTGCTCTCAACATCTATTTGAACAACGTCATTCCTTTAACAGCAATATTTTTTGCTAACAAATCAGATTATACGCATGGTAAAATTCCCTTAAGTGGCAGGACTAGGAGTGAACCTATTCTTGTTAAAACACAAACAGTTTAGAGCAGGATTTCAATTGCTTACAAAAACTCCCAGCAGAGATGCAGTGCCCCAGATGACCAAATATACAATTCTCTTCCACCCTTATCTTAAATGGACAGCCAAGACTCAAGAGATGTACAGCACTGACAGCCTTTCCAGACCTTCCCTAAATAATGCCCAGGAAGAACTGAGGGTAGCAGCACAGGACCCCATTGTGGTAGATCAGTGAGTGGACAGAGGCCTCCACCACCACTCATGCTTTTTCCTAGGCTTGGCTCTGGCCTAGACCTGCTTTGTTAGACATTAGCTGGTCACTTCAGCTTGGCAAGTAGTGTTTCTGTGAACACAGTAATAGTTACACAGAGCACTTTCCAGGACTACTTACGTGAGTGCTACAGGCAAGCAAAGCTATGCACAAGGCAAATAATTCAATGAAGCAACCAGCCAGCAAGGTTGGCAGAACCAGATGGAATCTGTACTGCTGTTTTCTGACACAAAACGGCAACCAAGATAGTTTCATGCAATAACTGGTGTCATCTCTACAGCCTTGGCAATCTTCTTCCCCTCAAAAACAATCCAGTTACAACTGTCTTGTGACTGTCCTTGTGTGCTAGTGCAACTAGGTTCACTAAAGTGGAAAAGCTCACCACAAAGTAGGAATGAAACTACAGACTTGTCCTTTGCTCTCTTCCTCCAAAGAATGAGAGCTAACACCTGAGAGCTGTAATACAATGTAGACTGTAACAACTAGCTGCAGGCTAACACATTGATCAATATGAGCAACAGTGAACACTGCATTTGATGAGGATTCACAAACTCAGGTGGCTACAGACACACAGTTTTAATGATGTATACAGTGCAACTTCTGTTTGCTTGCTGTGCTGAAAGCCCCAGCAGCATTCTGCTTGCCCAAGTCAGCTTTCCTCTCTACCACTGCCTAGAGATTTTGTGCTTGCACCTAACAATATCCAAACCCCTCTAATAACCCCACTGCTCTCAACTTACATGAAAATCTACAACAGGACATTAATCTAAGTCCTTCTCATCCCTGTCACCAGTCAAATGGATGTTGTTTCAAGACCACTGCTGATCTGCACAGGTCCCAGTAATGGCAGAAACTAGAACAGGTTTCATCACAGCCTTTTTAGTGTAACCTCTGCCACTTACCAGCATAGGCAGCCATTTACTACACAAGGACTGACTTACTGCATGTTCTGAAGGCCTGATACAATGCAGCTTCACAGTCTAAAGCATATCAGTAATCATTTGCACCGTTTAAGTTCACAGCCTTTACCTTACAATTTAGGATCAGTTTTCTCTACCCATTCCTAAACTATTTCCCCATTTATCATGGGAAAAAATTATGTTCCCCAATATGCAAAGAATTACTGGTACTCAAGTAACTGTAGTGCTGGAGTACAAACTCACACCATGGGAACATGCTCTCTGCTTCTCTTAGCAGTACGTCTCCCAACACTCCTCATTCCTGTGATTTCCCCAGCAGCCTCATTTCAGTCTCACACCACCAGAAGTTACTTTCTCCAGCCTCAATGGAAGAGAATCTTCCCAAGCATTTCTGCCACACATGAGCACCAGACTTTAGTTTTCATTCGCTCCCCATGCTTCACACTAACCATTCCACTGCCTTCACATCCCCTGGTCTGGAAAGCACTGCTCACAGATCTAGCCTAGAGCAGCTCTGCTGTGCTCCTGTGGTTTCAGCTGCCTCCCAATTTCTGCCATGCCTGCACTAGAACAGCCTTTGCCAGGAACAACCTCATGCTCTAGCATAGAACACAAAACCTTACGCTCAAAACTTGACTTCCAGATCCCACAGGCCACCTCCATGGTGCACACTACTTCACCCAGTGCATCTCCTACCTGTGGTTCTGTCAGCCTCAGACCTTAGCAACACGATATACAGCACACGGGAAGTGGGGAAATGCCAGGTTAGAGCTTTTGGAAGATACTTAAGTGCATGTTGCACATCCAGGGACATAGCATGACAACACAAAGCCCTGCATGATGAGGTTGGTAAGTCAGTGCAAGTCTAGAGCAGGTAAATTTAGTGTGGTCCACAGCCAGTGCACTCAAAGCAGGTCCTCCAGCAAGCTACCCTGTATGAGTTATGAGTCATCATGCTTATCTCCTCCTTCCCATGGTTCTTCAGGGCCCATACATAGTATGGATTGGCAACATAGAGAGTTGGGAAGATACCATTCACCATGTGTACTATATGGATCCACAATTGCAAGTGCACTTGCTCCCAGGCATTACTTTTCTCTTCCTTACTCCACTGGGAATTCAATAGCTTCTGCAGTCAGAACAGCACAGATCTGTATTCCTTCTAAACAAAACTTTTATCTAGCTTCAAAGATAGACTGGAAACAACCAGACCTATTCCTTCAACTGTCTCCCCTTGAATATTCCAGTATTTAACCTCATTCCAGCCCAATCTCATTGCTTAAGCTTTAGAAAACCTACCCAAAACTGAGACTATGGGTATGTATTTGCTGAGGGAGGGGGGAAGCACATTTCTTTTGGAGAGGGAAGAGCATGCACAGCACTTCTTATACATGCTTGTTTTCAGCAAGGTTGCCCAGCAAAAATCAACATGCAAGACATCAAATTTACAGCTAAGGCACCTTTGCCAAGTTCAGAAGCACAATGGTGTGAAGTTCCCAACGTTGAACAGCTGAGGAATCAAGCCTGAGCAAGAGCTCAGCAAGCTTTTATTAGGTTATTGGAACAGCAAGGGGATTACAACCTTATCTTGTCCCAGCTCTGCTTTGTTAGCTTCTCTAGACAATCTGTACATGTACCTAACACTGGGGGGCACAAGATACTTTAAGGATGCTACAGCTGTAACCCTGATCCTAGCTGCCACTGATAACCACACTGATGTGTACCACACTAGATCCACCTGCTTCCAGAGTTGCACGTGCATGAGACTAGTCAGGCTACAGATCTTGTAAACCAGAAGAGTGACGCTTCACAAACGAGTAGACTGTGCAGTTCAACTTTTTTATTTAATAAAATCAAGAATATGCACAGCACATGCAGTGCTAGCATCTAAACTAATACAATAAGCAATTCTAAACCTACAGTGACTTGAAACTCAATTTTCACATTCAGCAAGTTTAAATCCATTCTTGCATATTGTTTTGAATCCTTGTATCTGAACTGAAAATATTGCTGGCTGATAAAACTTGCTAAAATGCACAAGTCACTGATTATGCCAATACAACAAAGATAACCACATGTTTTGAGGATTGCAATGTGCCAGACATTCACTGAAAAAAAAAAAAAATAACACACAACTAAACAAAACTCACGCAACAAACATCTGAGAATCTGGACACTTCACATCAGTGTTTCGAAGTGTTTCATTAATATCTTAAGACAAGTGTATCAAAACCTTGGCATGTTCAATTTTAAGTTGCCAATTTTTTGTTTTACCTATCAGAAAGTTATGGCTACACTGCCAATGCCGGGTCTGCTTAATTTGACTTAAGAGTTTAATATGACTTAAACATTAAAAGCTCACACTACCCCGAAATATATAATTTCACGCATACGGTGACATTCAACATTCAAGTGCCAGTGTTTTTGTACTGTCTTTTGGTCAAGTTTCTTTAAACTTTCAAAGAATCACTTTTAGGCTTACAAAAATAAATATTTGTCAAAAATGTTCAATAAATATTACACAAAACTAGCAGCAAAAAGTATCTAGAAATCTGTCGTGTGCAAATAGTTTTCTTCCCAGCTATCATTCCCATGGTCCCAAATAAGTTTTAGAATCTATTTCCTTCTCCTTAAACAAGCTGCGTTCAATCTCCAAGAGACAAAATAAGATTGGAAGTTAAGGACACGCACACAAGACATATATAAAATTCTCTGAATGTGCAATAAAAGAAGTATTTTGTAAAAAGTTATGGGCAAAATGTACAAGGGCCTAAACCTAGACTTGAAATAGCACCATAACAAATGACCTCAATACTGTCAAGTGCACCTACTTAATAAAAGTTTTAGAACAAGGCACAATACACTTGAAAAAATCTATTGCACTTTAGGAGATTTTTGCCATTTTCCTATGCCACTGTAGATTAGTTGTTAATGGTTCTGGCCACAAAATCAGCACAGAAATCCCAAGTGGCAGAGGCATTTTTCTGGTGGACAATACTTATCTTTGGCCAGATTTAGCATAAACAGACTATAAATACAATGGAAACCTATGCAACTAAAACTGACTAAAACTGCACTTTAATAGCAGAATTGAAACCTTGTGCAGTTTATGTACATTTCCAACCTCTGTGATCTCAGGTTTGTTTGTTACTCTTCTGGAGCCATTTTACAAAGTCTACAGTAAGCCAGTTTAACATCTCCACGCAGCTTGAACAGAGTAATGTGAATCTGCATTAAAATAAAGCCTGCTGCATAATTCTTCCTGTTCATACCCTCTTGACCAAAAAACATCAACACTAGCATGCGTTATTAGACCAAAAATTCAGTCAGGCCCTTAAGGAGGACCAATCACTGCCATGGTCAGCCATTCTACCATTTCAATTTCATATGGCAGGCATTTTAAAAAGTCTAAATAGATGAATTCTCCTAAAAACTATTTCAAGTTATCAGACCTTTAAACGTTCCCTGTAATGTTCTGCCCACATTTGGCTAGCTCACATTAATGATCTGCCTAAATATTGAAAAAGGAATTGCTGTATTTGCTTGCATTAACTTCAAAAACAGTGCTTTTAATGTATGCATGTATCCATACATCATCTCATCATGACTGGAATGGCTTATTAAAGGCTATCAGGTTCTAAGTACCTATCCAGGATAGAGTGAGCAAATCAGAACTTTAACTTAGTACAGTTTTGCCACATTAGAAACTAATTGCATTGATATGCTTCAAGATGTTTTTATTTCTCAAATCTGCAGATACCAAAAGCCCTAATGCAGGCTACCGCATAAGTTTTTCTTTGTAGTATTATGGATGAATCAGTGATTCCTGTTTAAGTTGTATCACACCTGTGTGCCAAGGTTTGATTTTAGCCCAAGTTCAGTAATTTTTTATTTTGTCAAAACAATTGATATCTTGAGCATTACTGAGCCAACAGGACATCAAAATAAAAGTTGTCTAAAGTTAAAGGCACAGTACATTAACAAACAAATGATCCTCAGTCACAAAATTATAAATGCAGTTTGGGATGGGGGTAGGCGGGAGGGGAGTTAATCCAAACTACAGCAATGAAGTCTTCAAACCACCTTCTGAACAGGGCTGCTGAT
>JANHGB010010454.1:4088-14559 GCA_026283785.1 Coracopsis vasa
GCATATGCCACCATCAGCATAGCTCACAACCTCACAAGGGCAAGCAAGCTCTTTCCCCACGACAAGGGGGTGTCCGTGAAAGAGTAAACCACAGGTACAAGTTCACATACATATCACTGTGCAAAGTGCTTGTCGTAATCACTTTCATGGGGAAAAATAAGCATTTGCAGGATCATATATTTTATGTTGTAACTTCAGTTAATGCTCACATCAATCAGATTGTCAAAGCTGTTTACAGCCCCTGCCTGGATATTTCCAGCTTTTGACGTGTTATGTCAAGGAGAACCAGAATCCTTGAAACATAATTTTGTCACTCCCTCTCTACTTACAGCTTTCTTCGCATCTTCGATTTTCCTGGTAAACTCTATATCATTTGCAGCTGCTTCAGAATCCCAGAGCCACCAGCTCATTAGCAATGTCAAGATCACATTATTCCTCTTTTGAGAAACTGCCCTGGATTTCCCACAAAGCTTTCAAGGACTAAGATTCCCAATATTTAGGTGGGTTCAGCTGCCACATCCTTCTAACCTTTTGCTATGTCTGGCAAGTCATAATTTACTGATTATAAGCTGTGTCTCTTCTGCAGTTCAGCTAAGTTTAGAACTAGCCTAAGATATAATGGTCCCAAGAGAGGGGGTGAGAAGGAAGAAGGGCTGGAGGATCTATAGTTTTTCTTGTGAAAATTGGAAAGTCTGGAATTAGAAATGACCCTTTCCTGTCTATTTTTGCCCAGATTATAATCATGGAGAAATCCAAAGATTTATCTCCAGGCGTACCATGTGTCACATAACAGGGACTCTGGAGTCGAGTATTTCAGGTCATAAAGACACAGTGCTCATTAATTGAGTACCAGCACAGAAAATTTCTAGGAACATCCACTGAAAAGAGACAAGCCTAGATGTGCTTTGCGCTGTCACCAAATTAGGTTAACTCAGCCTGATGGACTGTCCTTAAGATACAGGCACTGGACTTCAGCCCATGAGAAATCAATATGTGCAGTTTATTCAAAGGACCAAATACCTCACAGAAATGGGCAGGGGGAAGGGAGGAAAGTGCAGGAGGGGAGGAGAGCTGCCAAAAGCAGTCTAAAACTTGTGCAGGCAACTGCAGCATAAAACCCCAAGCCAGTACTACCCTGAGACTTTGGCCATAAAGTTTAATGGCTTGTTATCTTTACAAAGCTTTCAGCAATGCAGAAAGAAGTGCCTGTTTCCCCTCACTTTACATCTTTACTGTTGGACAGTTTCTTTTTCCTCTCTCTTCCCCTCCATTTTAATCTAAACAATATATCTGGTTTGAGCACAGCTATAAAGCAGACAGCTAGCAGGGAGAGAGGTGTGTGCTGACAGGAAACAGCCCCACTACTGTCCCTTCCCAAGGTCATTCCCTGTTAGCTACACCTGAGGACAACGAGCGTGCTGCTACGATGTGGTCAGCCACAAGTGTGCACAAAGGGCATCAAAGGGACAACGTGTGCCAGAAAATTGCTGGGATGTGCCTGGAGGTAGCAAGATCTCCAGCCTTCGAGGTGTTGTCAAACACTGTTTTCCTTCAAGATGTCTATTGCACACCGGATTATAGAATGCCCTGTTAGGTTTGCATGAAGGACAGCATGAGCCTGACTGACAGACTGATGGGATAAAGACATCAGGAAAACATTGAAAGTTTAGTTTCGGCAGAAATCATGGAAAAGAACAGAAAGCCTCCCAAATCTTGCTGCAAATAGGCTTTCGCATGGATTTAATGGGCAAAAAATGTGCAATTCCACATAGATCCCATTTTAAGTCATATTAGTAATTTGAGATGCTTCGTCATTCTCTACACTATATGAACTGCAGACTTTTTATTTCCCAGACTACTAATAACAAGCCCTATAATTAGGTATCTGTCCTTTGCAATCAGCGCAACAGCTTTCTGTTCACAAGAGAAAAATTGTAGGGCGGGAGAGCCACTCAAGAGCATAAGAAAATGCTGTCACCGGCATACAGTGACTGGTTAATGGTTTCAAAGACATTATTAGGAGAGAACAGTTCCCTAAGTTGATATGTAGCATGCTAATAAAAGCGTTCTTGTTCATTTGTATGTCAGATTGAACCCAACCAAGTTTTGGGTTCAAACTCATTCTCTCAACCTGCAGTAGTCAAACAAGACATCTCTTACAATTTCCTCCTTCTCCATACCCACAAGCCATTTGCCTGGATGACTGGCCACAGACTGCCCTGGCTCATTAGTGCTGGTCAAGGTTTGCTTTTGAAGTTTGATATAGCAAGGCGATGTAGAAATCTATGCTAGAGAGATGCTGCCTGGGTTTTACCCTCCTGTTTTGCCCCAGTTTAAGAGTGATGATCAGGCTGAAACCCATGTTGTTTTCTCATTTCTGTTCTTTGATTTACAAAGAAGAGTCCAGTTGTCATCAGGCAAGAATCAACCTGCTATCAACAGAAGTGAGTCAGGGATTTTACATGCAAAGATAGATCTTGCCAATCCTATTACATCCTTAGAAGAGCAAAAATTAATCCAGTTACATTACCCCCAGTAAAGCAAAAATCTGCTGTCCACTGCACTGTACTTTTGAGCCTACAACAGCTCCATGAGCCATTCTGGCAGAGTTTCTGGACCCCCTTTAACTTCTGGAGATGTAAACTTCTCCACCAACTTGTCTGACTACATTTTTTAAACCAATTTCACATCAGTGCAGCATCCCATCCTTCATGCAGGAAAAACTGACTCTGGAGGAAGGAATGGCAGCTCTCAGACATAATATTCTGCCCGGCACTTACCCAACAGTCTTTTCTCCAAGGTTTCCAAAGCCAGGAGGGTTATTTTCAGGGCCACACGTATTAAAATTAATGCTAAATCAAAAGGACTGCCTGCCGCGGGGCTTGATTGGATTTGGACAAAGAATGTCGCTTTTTGAAGTCAACCTGCATGTAGATGATTTTTTTCACCATCTAATCATGATTGTGAGGACGTAAATCATGCGAATTACAATGAGCGGGGTTGATGAATGTGCACCACAGGAACTCCACCTTCAATCCCCTTAGAGGTCATCACTGGAGAAAGTCCTTTTCTAGGGCTGGGTTTCTACTGCCTGACACAGCTTCTCCGTAGCCATGCTCCTCTGGGGGAGGTGAGAAGCATTCTACCTTTGTTTCTGTTTTGTCTACAACCTGTCTCTCCTTTCAACTGGAAAATGAAGCCTGCTCAGTGTCTTTGCAATAAAGGCTTCCTGTAAATTTTTTTCATTCACTTACAACCAGGCTTTTAATAACTGGATGTAAAGCAAAAATCCTCAGGAGCACGAGAGTGAAGTCTGTAAGTGCATGGGAATTCAGTCCTCTCAATATTTATGTTTAGCATTAAATACTTCATGCAAAAATAATGACTTTGACTCCTGAGGCCTTCCCTCTCTTATCTCAAAAACTGTTCATACACATGCTCCGAGATCTCTATGCAAATATAAAAAGGGGATTAAGTTGTATGTGTAGTAAATCCTCATTTTACATTAAATAGGTAAGAACTAACAGAGAGCCTTTGGATTAAAAATAGGTCCCTGTCTGCTGAGCAGACTAAAGCATTCTTTCCTCTGGCTGCCCTGCCAGGCAGGAATTGACTTTTTCCTAGTGAGAAATTTGAGTCAATTATAAAATCTATAGTATATTAGAGGTGTGTACTGTACAATACATGATTTTGATTTAAATTACTGTGTATTAGAGAATGCCCCCTGCCTCCACAAAAACACTCATTGTTTTTCAACAGGAAGACATGCCTCAGCCCCCACCTGATAGCACCATCCCATGAGAAACTTCCACACCTGAATGCCCTTAGGGAAGTTCTGGGGTCACAAGGTGAAAATCAAAACCATGGCTGTCCAGAAGAGGAGGTGAGCATCGCTCTGCCTCTTGCTCCAGACATCATCTTTGACCCCCATCTGGTGCTTTCTCCTTGCCATGTGCAGCAGAAGCCAGGAGGAGGAAAGCTCCTCCAGCCCCACCAGCCCTCCAACCACCAACTTACCAATTGTGATTTCTCTGACCACGTGCAAAGGTCAAACTCACTGACATTTTGGTTCATTTTTTACCACTGGCCCTGCAAAAGAGGAAAACCAGGCTGCAGCGTGAAGGGCATGTAAAGCACTCTGCAGCAAAGACTGCTGACCTGGTCATGGGGTTTTTTCGCTTCACCTGTTGTCATTTGTTCCATTAAAACAAAAACCAACACCAAGACACCACCGCTGAGCACAAGGTGAATTCCTCTTCATATATTTTGTAAGGTCATATCCCAGCCCCACCATGAGCACAGTCACCAGTGTGCAAAATATGCTGCAGAATCTGATGGAAGGGTTCAAAGGAACTGGTTGCAAAGAGTAGAACACAGCTGGAGGCAGCAGAGATGCGGTCATGACTTCCTGATGACACCGGTACATAGCGCAGCTGTACTTAAACAAGCACTCCCTTTAAACCTGGTTTCCTTTCAAGAAATCTCTGAATGAAGTGAAAAGGTGGGTTTTGCCTGAGTCATTGGCATTTGAGACTTCCCTAGGATCTCAAGCCCTTTCAGCTCAGACACTCAGCTGCCAGAATAAGAAGCAACCTGATTTCACCCCTGGATGGAGGGTAAAAAGATGTATATATATAAAAGGCCTAAATACGCCAAGCTGGAGAGCCCTTTTTGAAGACAGCAGGGTTACTAATTCACTCTGGCAGCCTTGTGGAGTGAGCATGATGCTGTGCTGGGGATCATGGGGACAGCTCATGCCAGAGAAGGTTCAGGATGCAAAAAAACAACAGCAAGGGAGCCCTTGGATAGAAACTGCGCACCATGAAGATGGATGGGTCCAAGCATGAGACACCCAGAATCTCCCTGTGGAGAAACACAGGAAGGAAATTCTCCTGCCTCCTCTCAGGGCTTGCCTGGGCAAGACGCCTCAGGTACTGCAGAGCCGATCCTTCTCTGTGATTAGCTCTCAGGTCAGCATCCCGCTCCCAGCAAGCCAGGCAGTCCTGAGTTCTCTGGACTTTGCCTTGCACATCCTCCACCATAGCAAGTCCCTGATCCCTCCATCCCCTGGTCCTGCACCAGGCTCCCGCAGCCCTGCTGAAATTTCCATGAAGGATGGCAAGCTGGCAGCAGCACCCATCTCCCTGCCTGCCCTGTTGTTACAGCCTGGGAACCATGACATCAGCAGCTGGCCCTAAGAGGAGGACAATGGGACAATGGAACAACAAGGGGAAAGGTTCCACCAACTCTCAGGGCCACTGAGGACCAAGAGGGTGTCCTAGGCACCCCCCTGGCAGCAGGTCTCTGTCTGCCCCTAGTAAGAGGATCCTCTCCTGCTCTCCTGGATTCTCCTGCCCAGAGAAGTGAGCCTGTCCTGGGATGCCTGGGATGTCCAGGGTTTTACAGGGAGGAAGCTTTTTTGCGGCCCCGCGGTGAGTGTCTGATGATGATTTACCATTTACCTTCATGTTTACTTGTTGCTTTCCTTTCCTGTTTTCCCTTTCACCTGTGAGATGAAAAGCAAACTCCTGCATGAAAACCCTTGGCACGTTAAGGGGGTTATGCAGGGAGGAGGAGGAAGTTGGAGAGTGCCCCAAGGGCTGTCCGCTTACTGACAGCAGGCAGTGGTGGAAACACGAGGGTGAGTGCTGGGAAGGGGAGAGATACAGAGCTGACCTCCCCAGACCTCCCTTAAGTCAGACTTCCCTGAAATGTGGGAGAAGCTGTTGGCCAGACCATACTATAACATAACAGGGCATGTAGAGACAGGGCCAGGGGGAATAGCTTTAAACTGAGAGAGGGGAGATTTAGATTAGATATTAAGAAGGTCATTACTGGGAGAGTGTTGAGGCACAGGAACAGGTTCCCCAGAGAAGTTGTGCCTGCCCCATCCCTAGATGGGGCAGATTGGACAGGGCTTTAGGCAACCTGGTGTAGTGGAAGCTGTCCCTGCCCATGGCAGGTGGATGGAGCTGGATGATCTTTAAGGTCCCTTCCAACCCAAACCATTCTGCGATTCTGTGATTCTGTGATACCTTAACTGAAAAAAAGAGTTAAAAATAAAAAACAAGATAGATATTTTCTCCAAAATCTGCTGAGTCCCGGTGAGAGCTGAGTCAGTGCCTCCTCTGCTCCCACCCCGGACCCTCAGTCTGACAAACCCTACAAATGGCATTTGGGGACAACGCAGCCTTGCAAGTAGCCTTTTGCCAAAGTATCAGTGGATAGCATGTGGACAAATGGATTTTAGGGAATTTGGTAGGACTATGCCTCAACAGGATCAGTGCTGACACCAGTGGCTTCTGGCTTCTTTCTCAATCTCTGTTTTCTCTTCATAAACAATGTTCATATTCATTTATCTCTTTTTCATTATTTTTATCAAATTACACCTTCATAAATTTCTACTTCAGAATTTGTGGTTTGCTAGCAGCTTCATGAATATATGTGTCATTTCCTGAGACTTTCCACAGCATTTATATATCTAGTTGCACACTTCAGAAAGCATAGCATAAAGGAGGCTCAGTTGGATAGCGTAAATGCAGTTTATTCTGCCAGGGGAAGGAGGAGACATCAAAGAGCTTCTCAGCTCTTTCTCAGCACAAGTGCCTGTGATTCTGTGATTTATTCTGCTCCAAGCCTGCAGTAACTTTATTTACTCAGTATTGCTGCAAATTTACACCACTGGCATTTCATTGGGTGCATCATGACTACTACCTTTAGCTCTGTGTTTAGGGACTAAGGGATCAGTTATGCATTATTTGCCACCTGTAAGAAATGCTGTTCTGATCTCTACTAAAACATTGGCTTCTGCAGAGGGCAGGGTGAAAGGCAGCAGTGCATAGGCTTCCTTCTCACACTGTGCGATGTGAAGCAGGAGGTACTCTACTGCTGAAAGACCTTTGTGAGGCTGAGAGGACCAGGTCCTGTGTGCTGAAATGAGCACAGAATGTTTCTACCTGCAGTTTGCTGCAGTGTTAGAAATCAAAGCCACAACCAGCAGTAACTTCAGCTTTGTTACCCTGAGCCAAACCCAGTAAATCTCTGTCGGCACTGTCAGATGAGTCTTTTTCCCTTCCAAAGCAGGAAAGAGCCAGAAGCCCTGGCAATGTTAATCAGGGATTTCTGTGCTTTCAGACAATCTAACTTCAGTTTAGTACTTGTCTCTCATGACACAAATCCCAGAACATACACTAATAACCATGATTTACAGCTGGAGCTGCTTCGTTTTACTGTGTCGTGTAATTGCTATCCTGTTGAAGAGCCAGGCTTTCTGAAGCATATTCATGCACTGTAGCTCCTCAGCTGTGTGTACAGCATGAGTCCTGTATGCTCCGTGGCCCAGGCAACGGCACCTGCTAAAATCAGGTTTATTTTAAAATCCCATTGGTAGAGGTTGGGAGTCTGATTCTGCATGCCCCTCCTAAGCTGTTTATGCCTCTATATTACAAATGCAAAGGAATAGTAGAAGTTACTGATTTAACAGAATAAATGTTTAACACTCTTAATTTGTGGGTGTTAGTGGCCGCAAGCAGAGGCGTCTCATCCCTGCACCTGCAGAAATAGCACGGTCTTTATAACCTTGAGGCTGAGTGAATTCACCAGGACCTAGATCACTGCATATATGCCGTATATTTCTTTATTTCCTGTAAGTCTGTTAATGGCCGCTGCGGGTTACAGAGAGGTAAGCAGCCCCTCGGCTGGAGCCGATGTCACCACTATGGTGAGATCCAGACTTTTGAATGCAGCTCTTCCAACTGAAAGACACTGCTGAGATGAGTATTACTGGCTCTGCCGCTGCTTACAGGAATGGTAGGATGAAATAAGGTGTAAGAGCTGCACAACAGGAGACCACTCAAGAGTTTTCTGTGTGATTTACAGCAAGCAATTGCTTTCCAAATGTCTTTGAAAGTACAAAGTGCAGAAATAGTTATTTTAGGAGATTGTTTTATCTACAAGACTAGTGGTTATAACTCAGAATTTGGCGATCTAGTCTGGACACAACTGCAACGGCAGAAATAGGTGAAAATATCTGCTTGCTTTTAATGGCCTTGTTCTGCAATTAAAGGCCACAAATGTTTATGTATATGTAATATTACATTGTATTATATTACATATTAAAAGTATATGTGCATAATAATAATAGGAGTGTGTGCACACTATTAGGAAAGTAGTCAACTGCTCTCCTTGGATCTGCGAATAGATGCATATATACACACATACAGCTGCTTCTTTAGCATTGAAGGAAGTGTAGACTCCCACAACCACAGCCTGCCCTTGGTGAGTGGTATTAAGCTGTAGCTCTGCACATGAACAGCACCAATTGTGCCAGCGAGCCCCTTTGCTCAAACAAAACAGGGAGACTGCAGCAACAGAGTCCCTTCACTGAAGCCCACAGTCCTTCCCGGGTTTTGGGTTTGTAATGTGGGCTATTGTGGGCTATTGCATGTAAAGTCCTGCCACAGAGTCACAAAAGTAGACAAAGCAGAGGCACCATCAGATGCCGTTCATTGCATTGGGCTATAGAGCCAGACATTATAATTCCTGTAGGATCAAACAGGCATTGCTTAGAGGAAAACATACCCCCTACAAGCACAAATATCTTGAAGACAACAAAGGAAAGCAGAGGCTGACTAAACTCATATTTACATAGCTCTCCCACCAGACCCACTGTGCTGTGGAAATTCCCCTGCAATGTCTGTGTATGAAAGTCTCTCTAACCTTGTGTACATAGCACTCCTCTACCTTTTGGGATATGTGCAAGGAGCTTATGACTGGAATTAATTTCCCTGACATTTTGTGGTACAGCATGCAGTTTAATCCTCATTTGATGGCACTGCACTCTCGGCCTTTTGCTGCTGCCTGGGGAGCTACAGCTGTGCAAACAATACCATTTCCCCTGGGATGATCCCACGGGAAGTTGTCACCTCTAGCCGTGTATTTGCAGCACCCACTGGAGCTGCCTGGGATACTGAGTCCCACAAGTAGCTCTCGGCTTGACAATGTTTTCCTGGCATTCTTTGCACACAACAGGTGACCCCAACCCAAGGGCCATGGTCATAGAAATGGTGAATTCAGATTGATTTTTAATGGGAGATGATGGGATTGCTCAGAGTAGGGAAAAAAAGGGTTTTGATAGTGGAGCTGGCAGCTGTGATGGGAATACCCAAGTGGGGCCAGGCATCTCAGTTAGAGAGCCTCATTGAGCTCAGGGCAGTGCCCCAGAATGGAGATGGCAGGATATCCTGCCATGACCTCCCATGGACACATCCAACCTGGCCGTGACTGAGAGCAGGGGGGCTATGAGATGGGACATGACAGCAACAGCCAAAGACATATGGGGGTAATGGCACCAGGGAGGCAATTCCAGTGTTATTAACACAAACACAGTCATCACTCTATCTTTGTCTCCCAATGAATCGGAGGAAATTGTCTCATGAACCCTTCGCCTTCCAGCTACTTCAGCTGTGTTTTATTTCTCTAAGATTCAAATATTCTGACTAGATTTCAGCATATTATTATGAGAACAGAAGAGCTACAGAGTAAGTGAAGCTTCAGATGAAATAGCCAATAAATGTTGCTTTGAATGCACTTGCTTTTTATGGGGAGCTCTGATGTCAGGAATAGATATGGCTTTGGAGAAGATGTGTCGTTGTGCTACAGATGTGTTTGTGAATACTTAGTGGACAATCTCCTGTAACATTGTAATGGGCAGCTTACTATTATCTGTTAGATTTTTAAGCCTGTCATTTTGGTGTGACTGATTTTTCTATTTAATACGACTCCCCAGCTTACAAAAGCAAGAGCACTCTTCTTTGAGTGGCAGTCCTATCTGGCCAGATGAGCAAAATGTTCATTTGCATTTTGCAAAAAAAGATTGGGCTTTGTGATGGAACATGTATCAGGCCAAGTGATGAATGTGATGCTTTGATATCAAAATCCCAGAATGGCTCATGATGGAGAGGGGGAGGCACACTTCCAAAGCAAAAATCTTTAATTCTGGCACTTTCAAAATGTGGCGTTTCATCCCTCTAATTTGCCACAAGCTTTTTGTTTCGAGTATTTCTTTTGACGAAAGCAAGCATGCAAACAAAAAAATCCCCATATTTAGAATTCAATAAAACACTTCATTTGATCCTCTTCATTTTCCTGGAAAAGTTCAACATGAGCATTCAAGCACTGCATTTCAGACTGTGGGGAAACTGCTCATCCAGGAGTTGTGTAGTCTTGACGTACCCAGTGCCAAGAGAAGGTCCTCTAAAAGCTACGGTCTTTCGTATTGCTCAGTAGGACTGTCCTGATGAGCATGATGGCTCAGCCTGGAAGGTAAGGTACAAGCACAGAGCCAGAAGCTGTGTGTCCCGAAGGCTTTACCCACCTGATACGTGATTTCCATAGGGTCAGCTATGTGGTTTTGTGTGGAGTGGCACAGGGAGAATCACAGAATGATTTGAGTTGGAAGGGACCTTAAAGT
>JANHGB010010454.1:14659-25491 GCA_026283785.1 Coracopsis vasa
AATCACAGAATGATTTGAGTTGGAAGGGACCTTAAAGTTCATCAAGTTCCAACCCACTTGCCACAGGCAGGGACACACACCTTCTACTACACCAGGTTGCTCAAAGCCCCATCCAACCTGGCCTGGAAAAGTCCGTTTGAAATAACTCTCCACCACAGGAAGAGAAGTGGTAAGTCAGGATAGGAAGGGTGACAAGGCAACACAGACAAGTTGTATATTAAGGATGAGATCTTGCCCTAGGCACTGGTGCTGCTGTTGCATAAAGTCAGGGAGGTGAGCTAAGCCTGCATGTTCATAGCTCGCATGCTTCTGCTGGGTCTGAAAAGTGCTCATTTCAGTTGTGCTTTTATTAACTAAAATCCCTTATTTTTGCAAGAGAAAAGTTTTCAAAAGCCTTATTAAGAATACACCATAAAATGTCCTTCAAACATTTGTTAAAAGGAAGAGTTCAAGGGTGGCAGCCAGTTTTAAGCAGTGATGGTGCACAGGGACTTACCTAGGTGAAATGCAGCATGAAGGAGAAATGCAGAGATGAAGAGAAGCCCCAGGCACAGACGTGGGGCCAGGACAGCCCATGACATGCAGACATTGTGAAAATGGCACTGGCTTGACCCAGAGCAGTCTCTGAGCTTGCCCATATCCATACGTTGTGATCCAAGGCAAATGGCAGCTTCAAGACTTTAAAGTGGGGAGACGAATGCAACCCTTGATTAGAGGAAGCAGCGACCAAAACTTCTGGGTGAGACTTGACTTCCAAACCCAAGCAGGTGGGATATGATTATCACCCTTTTTTTGTCACTGCTGAGTCACATCTGCAGTGGTGTGTTTATTTTTGGGGCTCCCCATTACGAGATACATGGATGTACTGGAGCAAAGGGTCACCAAGACATGTAGAGATTGGAGCCTATATGCATAAGAGGAGGTTGAGAAAGCCAGAACTCTTCAGCCTGGAGGAGAAAATGCTCACATACATCTCATTGCTATCTGTAGCTGACAAATGAGAGGCTGAGAAGAAATCAACTAGACTCTTCTCAGACCTGCACTACAGTGGGATAAGGGGCAACAGACACATACTGGAGTATGGGAAATATCAATTAAATATTAACAAAACCATTTTCAGCAAGAGGGTTGTTAAATGCTGGAGTCACAAGGGCTGCGGGATCTCAGTCTGTGGAGACATTTAAAATTGGACCAGACAAAGCCTCAATGCACATGATCTAGCTGACCTGCTTTTGCAAAAGGACAGCAGTACAACGATGAGTAGAGTTAATGACATCAGAGATTTCATTAAAGTATGGTGGTGTCATTCAAAGTATGTCATTTAAAGAAGTCATTTAAAGTATGATGAAGAAGCAAAGGAATCTTAACATTAATTTGTTACAAGAGAAATGACAGAATTGCTCATGAAAGGCAGAAATGACAAACTTTTCCAAAGCTAGTTCTCTATGGAGATAAAAATCAAGCGACACAATTAGATTACATGATAATGAGATACTTTCTGTCCCAGCAACAAAGGATGCAGTGTTAGACTGCCACTGGTAAAGCTAAGTGCTTTAAAATCAGATGTAGACATCTAGCCCAGACCAAAGAGTAGTAAAAGAGAAACCTTTGGGATCTCTCCAGATCATTGGTATTGGTTTTCACAAGTTCTGGATCAGAAGAAAAGTTCCAGAGAACTGAAAAAGCTTACCCTGAGAGAAGCATAAGACAAGAATTAAAGATAGTCCTTAATGTGAATTAACACAGAGTTAGGGAATATGGCTTTTGCCAGACCCACTCAGTGATTTCTTTTAATGAGATGTAGAAGTTTGATTGACAGAGAGAAGTATTGATACCCTATACATGTGCTTCTCTGTAGCATTTGAGTTCATTCTGTCAGGCACTTGTATTAAGAAACTAAACTAGGTCAGACTTGTGGGTTAAAACTCACCAACCACCTTGTCTCAGACCTATTGTTCTTAGTACACAAGAATTCAAAAGAGATGACCATTGCCGGAGTACCACAGAAACAGTGCTGGCTGGGTCCTCACTTTGTCAGCATCTTCACCATGGATGGTGCTGCGCTGCTCCTGCTTGGTTTTTGGCTACTTATAAATTGTAGCACTGGGGAAGCCCATCCAAGGGGTGAGGAGCATGTCCCATGGAGTGGTCCCCTGCCCATCTGTGGTGCTCACTTGTGTGCATGTCCCACAGCTGGCAAACACCACTCTGCCTGTGTGGACAGAGACAACTGCATAGTCTGGAGGTGATCCATGGGTGCCCCAAAGCTGGCAAGCAGGGCACTGAAAGGTTTTGGGCTGCCTGCATTGATAAAACACCTGTGAAGAGCTGTCTTCGTTTGCAGTCAGAGCAGAGGAGCATCATGCCCAGTGGGAATTGGCAGGGAGAGGCACACAGGGGAAGAGGAGGTTGTGAAGCTGTAGTTCTGCCAAACTAACCCTATTATTTTTCCCTCCTTTCTCTTTTGACATTAAACAGGCAGAGTGGATGAAGGGAAGATACAGACACAATTAACTAGATATTGCAAACAGGAGGGCGAGCTGCTTTTTATGGCTAGTTTATGTTTCAGACACATCACTATACAGAATAATGCAATAACAAAAAACATGCGGTATTTACCCTGAGTTTATTCACTGCAAGTCCTTTGAGAGCTCCTTTTGTTTGTCTTTATTTAATTGGCATGGTCAGATGGCCACCAGCAGGTCCAATTAGGCAGATTCAGTAGATTCCCCTGTACATTTTTATTTTTTTCCTCATCAGCATGTAGCATAAAATGTCCAAAATAATTTGTCTGAGTACTAGTAATGAATATAAAGTGCTTGTTCCAGCCTGCATACAGTAAGTTTCAGCTGTACAGCATTTTATAGCCAAAGTAAACTGGGTTAATAATGAAATCACTGATGCAATCTTCAGACAGCCTTAGTGGAGAAGAGGGACTATTGTGTGTTATTCTGCAAGGTATTTGGTTGCTGAACTTTGCGCCTATCTGAACACAGACAGGCATTATGCTGTCTTTTGTCGCTATCTTAAGCTTTGGCATTTAAGTGTTAGGTGGAACCTGTTTAAGAAAATCTCACCAATGGGACTTGGGTATGCCTTTGATACCAGGTATTTGCTTAAGTGCTTTGTTGAACTGAAGCCTAGTAGATCCTCTTGAAAAGAAAGTGATTTTCAATCTAATAAGGTTATCTTAGTGTGAACATTTTAACTACATCAATCAATATGCCCGTCAGGAGTAAATGACTAATGGGATTTCTCCTTTCTTTCTTTGTTACCAGAATGACGAATTGACTTTGCCTGTTGCTGAAGATTCCCATCTCCTTAATGCATTGCAGATATGTTTAATGGACGCAAGCTGTCATGGTCTGGCGGTAACCAGTACCAGCCAAAAATATTTCCCCATGGGACTGGGTCATCAGATTCCAGCTCTGCTCTCACAGTGAAAAATATGAAAAAGCTGGAAATGGAGTACAATGCTTCTAAAGAGGACTTCACTAAGCAGAGAATACAAGATTATATTAAGCAGACTAATCTCGCTTGCTTGAACAAAGAGTCAGCTAGGAAAACCAGCACAGAGGCTGTCTGGGATGCAGAGTCTGAAGGAGCCTCCTCGTCTTTCTCTGCAGAGCAGAGTGAAGAAGTTTCCTGGAAGACCTCTGAAGACTTTTCAAGGAAAAATAAGCTGTTAGCAGGTATTCTTCAGCAATCTATTAGAGGGAAGGAGAGACAATAAGATGTCCGTACTTGATCTTTTCTGCACATTTCTCTTTGCATGTGGTTACATACGAGTGCCATGCCTGGGCACCTAAAATGGTGATGGATTTTGAGGAAAAACATGTGCCTGCCCTTCCTTGCCTGCCAGCGAGTGCTGCAGTCATGTGGGCAGATGGGCTGGTTTATACCATGTTTTGGGAAAAAATAGTGAGTTTCAAGGAGCACCAAACCTGAATCCCACCCATGGAGAGAGCTCAGCACAAACACAAGGTGCTAGTCTAGAAAAAATGGGATTTTACCAGTAATTTGAACAGAAGCAGAGTGAAGCCAGGACAGAGTGTAAACAGAAAAACACACCCCCTCCATTTTCGGCAGCACTTCTGACTTTCTGAGGTATTCAGAGTGCAAAGATTTAGTTTTGTCTGGATCAGAGTTGCTCATGTAAATGCCAGCAAATTAATATTAGACGATTATCTCTCTTATTAAATATCTCAAGCTATGTTTACATTTTAAATATATGTATTTATATACAACCTGCTTTTAACAATATTTTACAGCTCAGTAAGTAATACAGGAGGCAGATAGGAGGGACAAAAATGTAGTCAATCCATGGAGAGGAAAACCCTCTAAATCATGGTGTGGGGGGATGACTTTTTTAAGGATGGCAAGAACTTGTCCTATTTTATATCTGGCTGCCTGTGGTGACACAGCCCATCTCCTCTGTTTGCAAGCCAGGATGTGATTTGTGGCTGTATGGAGGACAGGGTCACAGCCATCCCCCTGAGTGGGTGAGGAATGGACAAGTGGACCCATCAAAAGCCACTACAAAGGGATCACACAGCAGCCATGGGGAACAGCAGCTGCTTCCTTGCATAGGGAGAGTCTGGATTTCTGCAACAGAGATTGGATTTCACACTGGGTCCCAAGAGGGACAACTTGGCCCTCGCCTAAGTATAAATCAGGCTTCCAGAGGAAAGATTGGACTTTTTCCCTATTTCTTCTTTGATCATGTTGTGAGCATGCATTCCACCTGATACAGGAGAGCCCCTAGCACAGCCCACCTTGGCACAGCCAGAAATGCACAGCCAGCATGAAAGAGCCAGGCTACTCCCTGAAGAGTTACCTGTTTCCTGGAGAATTCATGCATTGGTCCTCCCTGGGGCTGGCCATCAGAAGTGTTTTCTGCTCACTTTTGCATTTTTCTCAATGCAAATTTGCCAGCTCCAAAGAATGAGGAAAATTGACTCTTTTGCACGTGTAAGGTTTATTTTTAAGAGCTTTCCACTTGGAAATCAAGTATTCTTAGCAGGCACACACGTGAGCTGCATCCTTGAGGACAAATATGCCCTGGCAAGAGGCTGAGCTACAAGTGACTGGAAGCAAATGCATGCAGAAACCTGTCTCAGCGTTATCCCAGACAGCTTGTTTGATTTCCACATCATTGCAATTTAAAATTCAGATGAAACATGAAGTTTCTCTCAGCCTGTTTTAGTAGAGGGCTAGTATTTAGACACAAGTAGATTTACCAAGGAAAATCAAATATGGGAATGCCTCTTTAGGGGCCTAGAGTAAACAGTTAATATATCTTCAAGAATTTGTACGCTACAATGATTCACAGGGCTTCTCTGGCCTCTTGCAATCTCTTTTCATAGTGTTTTGTCTTTCGTAAGGGTGGCTTATGTAATCTGAGCAATAACCTTCATTTTGATGCTTTCTCTGGCTCCCTGCTCCCTGTCACAGCCATGCCTCTCCTTTTTTCCATGACTCCTACTCTTCTACATTTTCTTTCCCCTCATCTCCTCTGCAACCCTACTGCCTCCCCAAATGTCTCCATGTCCACCCTCTTTCCCTAGACCTCTGCATGCCCACAGGTGCCTTTCCTCTCTCCCACCACCTTCTGCATATGCCTGCCCTAAATCTCTCCCTGTGTCCTCTTTGATCTCTTGGAAATAGCACCTCTTGGGATGCAGGCACTGAGGTAGGCTGCATAAGTGCATTACCTGATAGAGCATTTCAGCTGAGCTGATATGTACAATTAACCCAGGAGATGGGGGCTGTAACAGCCCCCAGGTCTGCTGCGCTCTGCATGCAGAGGGAAACATGCAGCCTGTGGCTACTGAATTAATGCAAACCTGGAGGAGAAGGGTTCTGCTCTGACAGCAAACCACTCAGGGCACTTCAACTGCCTGTATGAGGTGTTCAGGCAAAAATTACCAGTGTCCTTCCTGTTCTTGTAGCATCATGACCTTCCCACAGAGGGGCAGCCCCAGTTCGCTACCCTCCATTGCCCCTGTGCAGCTGCACCAGCATGAGCAGAGAAGGTGAAACACCCATGGGAACATGGCCTCCCAAAGAGCCAGTGAAATCAGGAGACCCAAGCTGCTAACAGATGAAACCTGAAAGGAATGGCAAAGTAAATTAGCTTGTAACTCTTGTCTCTCCCTCTGCAAAGCCTGCCTCGGTCTCCAGCAACTTTTTTTACGGCTCCTTTTTTGGGAGCTTTTTCTTTGCTTGCACGCAATTTATTATACCATTAAAACCGATGGGGAAAAATGTTCCTCGTTAAGGTGGGAAGGCTTTATCTGAAATACAAAATAATGAAATGGCAAGAAATCTCAGGGCAAGGGAAAAATCCCGCTGTTCTGCACAAAAAGAGGATCTTTCTTATTATTATTTTTTAAAGAAAGCTTTTTCCTCCGCTCCAGCATCAGCTGCAGATCCTCCGTCAGCGCAGCCCACTGGCTTTAAGCCGAAGGAATCCAAGTAAGGAGAGTAATTGGTAACATTTTTCTATATAATTCAGTCACATTAGGCTGTATTTATGCCATACGTGGGCGAGCAGCAGGAACACCTAACAACTGGAGATTTACAGTGTGCCTGAGACATCCACAGCCTGTCAGCTGCCACTGTGCCCTTGCTATTAATAAACTGGAAGTAATGCCTGTCTAAGCGGTTGTCTTCGAGACCCTCAACATTTTCTGTATTAAAAGGGATGCTGCTGGCCTCTGCAGAGGGTGTTTTTATTATTTTCTTCTGCTGTTAGACAGATAAATCCCGTGCAGCATCTTTCGAAGCTGCTGCGATGTGTGATTTTCATTCTGCAGACTGCTGTTCCATCTGTTGGGGAAAGGGAGGTCTGATTCCCCAGGTCACGGTAAATCAGTGTAATACCCCGTTTCACACTACCAATGCTGCTGCAGTAATGTGGATTTACATAGTCTGGGGACGTAGCTCACTCCTTTCAGCTGTCCAATATAAACGTTAAACAATATCTGGTCTTCCTTACAGAAAGAAGGGGAGAAAAGAGAAGAGAATTTGAATAGACACACTTGCTCAAGAGATGAATAAAGGCCAAATTCTTCTGCAGTGTACTTTGAGTGGCACTCGGTTCATTGATAACATTCCAAATATGAGTGTTTGAAGGATGTTTTGGCTTTTTTCCTTAAAGATGTTACCACATGCAACATGCTTGGCACTAAGGGAAGTGGATATAAGCAGCTGCTTAAGAGAAGGCTGTTGTATTGCTACATAAACATGCAGAAAGGTTTTTCTTCATTATAGGGTTATAAACTTGCAGCCTGAAAGAGTGCAGGCTTTATTTCTTCTCCAAATTATTATAGTGTTATGGTCTGAGGTAAAACCTCTCTGTTGTGATGTCAAGGGGAATCAGCCTTATTGTTTCCAGGCTAACAGAAAATCACTACAGAAATGCAAGAAAACCAAGAATTTCCAACCCATCTGAGAGGTTTGTGCCTTCCCTCGAGATGCAGGGCTGCAGCTGTGGGAATTAGAGGAGGCCCAACAGCCCATCTCCTCACAGAGCTGTCCTTCAGGGACCAGCCGTGATTTAGGGTGCATCCAGCCATCTGCCCACGCATCGCTGGGGCTGCACCCAGGCCCCTCACGGTCAGGCAGGTTGCTTGGTCTGAGCACATCCTGTCCTTGAGCAAACACCAGCTTAATCTGTGCAGCCACCTAAGTCACCCACCAACCTCCTGGTCCCAGGAACAGCGGCGTCCATGACTTTGGGTTCACTACCTGTCCCAGTTAAAGGCACACGGGCCTTTACTAGGCTCTGCTCCTCACATGTAAGGTGATGATGATGGAGTTTCACTACCTTGGCAGAGCTGGGAGAGCAAACACGTGATGGAAGCACCAGAGCATCACTGCTCCCCCTGCTCCTCAAAAGTTTCCATCCATGGATACATTAATCTGTGTGTGCTGTGCCCAGAATCCTTTATAATTCATAGGTAACTGATAAAAAAGCAGTGATGTGTAAAGGCCTTGTTGAATTAATAATGCAAATAAATTAAAAAAAAAATCAAAAGCCCTTCACTCGTTCCCTTGAACCAGACCAAGTCAGGCTCCATCCACCGTTCGTTCAGCATCTTTGTTTTATCATTATTATTTCTTAATATCATAGGGCAATCAAAAATTTCTCCCTGCATTACACAGATAGAAGCAGCTGCACACCTTGATTGCTCCATGGTGCACCATGGTTCAGTGCTCTGTGAAAGAGGTGTGGGGGGAGGAGATTTTCTCAACCCGTACTGTTTGCTCTACCAACACCCCAGGGAAGCTAAGGTCCTTGTGCCCGACCAGTCTGTCAGTGTCCCATTATAGGGACCCTTCCCTGAACAGTTCTGCGGGATCAGAGGACAATTTGACTGACTTGTTCAGGGAAATGCACCAACAGCATCAGTGATAGGGACTGTCTGTAAAAACAAGCTTCAAGTGATACACAGCCAGACTATAATCACTAACAACAGCTAGCATGAGTTAGTTATTTAGCATAAGATAAAGTTCTTTTCCTATCCAATAAGTGTCCCTATGGGGAGAAGACAAGTTCAGCCCGTCGACTGATCCCAGAAGTTACAGTGCAGTCTTCCCTGCTTTCCCTTTCCTAATTCCACATATTTATACAATTTGATTCAGGTTAGTAGCTCCCCGTAACTCTCACACTGTGAACAGAGTGGTCAGTTAGTTTGCATAAGGTCACATCATTTCCATCAAAAGGACACCCTAGTCGTGTTTTGCCGCCACATGAAGCCATATGTTGACGATGTCCATGTGCTGTACAAGGCTTCAAGGATAGTCTTTCCTGATTAGAGTTTCGTTAGCTCTGTTTCTTAATCTACCTATACAGGGACAAAGCCTCCTCTTCCGCTAACAGTTCTTTGCTTGTCAGTGGTGGTTCACCCTGACCTCGTAGGAGGCCCTTGTATCTGTCCAGGCTTCCACATAGTAACGCGGGTTTGAACTTTTTAACTCTTTGGCTGTGGACCTTGAGTGACTCTGGTCATACACACTGTGTTATTAATGGGTGTAAAATCCCCTTGCTTTGCTTTTACAAATACAGATCTAGTTTATTTGTTTGGCAGCTGCTGTGTGGTTCATCAGTACATGGTGCCTTCAAGTTCCTACTCCTGCAGGGCGTGTAACAGAGCCTGGCCAAGGGGCCTTCCGTCCGCTTCACCCTCCATTCAGTTTCTCTTAGCATATGCCAAGATTGCAGGGTTGCCTGGGGAACCATCACTGGGTAGATTCCATGCATGTCAACTGCATCCCATCCTGGAAGTAACAGCTGCATTTTACACCAAGGTTTCCTTAGTGTTATCATATACCTTTGGGGAGCTGGGAGGAGGTGGTCTCTCCCCCATTTCCCACAGTTCAGAATGATTTCATACCTTGACAGACAACTTCAGGTGAAATGAGAGGGTGGCAGGGGGTATGGAAATCCCCAGTTGCTGCTGGATGTGCTGTGGTAAAGAAGGGGTGCCCCAGCAGACTGTGTAGGGTGCAGCATGATGGGGTATCACCCAGAGGAGTGGAGTTCACCTAATGTCATTTGCAGAGGACAGTAAGTTAATTTAAAGCAGCCCTGTCCAACATCTCAAGTACTCAGAACTCTAAGTTTCTGTTTAAAAATAAATGGCTTCTTGGCATCAATTTAATTTTAAAAAAAATAAAAGGAGAATACAAGGTAAGCTTTTTCATTCAGTTGGCTCAGTTGAAGCACTTTTGATAAGGTTAAATGGCTTTTGCTACCAATATCCTGAGTTCTGTTCATCTCCTATTAAGTAAGGTACCCTCCTGGTAAGCCAAGGCAATGCTGAGCACCTTGGCTGATATCCCATCAGCTGACAAGCATCAAGAGCCCACACAACCCCAGCCCGCTCTGTCAAAGAGCAGGGATGTGCTGATTTTGCAGTGAGCTGCCCCTCGAAGTCGGACTTGCTCTCCATCACCACCATTGACACTGAAGCTGAGGGGTGACACCTGCTGAGGTGGGACAATGCCCAGAGGTGCTCAGCACCTCCAGCCCGTGCTGTGTCAGTGTGGATTGTTTGGTCAAGAGAGATGGTTGCAACCCAGAATGGAGGAATATTCCAGTTTTCAACGTCTTGATTTTAATAGGTCTCTTTAGGATAACGGATCCCTCTCTTCTTGCCTGAAAAGGGGAAATGAACTTCACTTGAAGCTCACACATATTTTGATGCGGCTGTCATTGCAGTCTGCCAGCAGTGTGCAAAAGCCATTCCTCCCCTCCCTGCATCCTGCAGTCCTGAGGTTGTCCCTCCAGGATGCCACCATCAAGACCGGCCTCTGCAACCATCCAAGGTCACTTTTCAAGGCCAGCATCTCCTTCTAGGCTAGCACAACTCCTCCATCTCCAGCCATATTTGTTCAAAAGGACATCTGAGGGCCTTCTGGACCATTCACATATGCAATTCAAATCAATCACATTGTTTTCCAAGGGCACATTAGATACCTAACTGTTTTAGAGGATCCTGGCCTAAGGGTTTCTCTGTGAGAGAAGCACAGTGTTGTCACTAGGTTCTCTCAGCCCATGAGGGTTTATGAAATGCTTAGCTAGCAAAATGAAAAGCATTAACTTCTTGGCTACAGTTTTCTGCCAAAAGATAGTCAGAGTGTGCTTCAATGCAGATGTCTCAGGGAAAAAATGAGCAGTGCATTAGAGAGCTGTGACTCATAGAATAATTATCCTCGTTTCTCATAGTTTATTAATAATTTAAACCCAATCTTGGTGTTATTGATCTATCATTGAATTGGAGATTTATTTCAGATCTGTAGTCACTGAAGCAGTAAATTTAATC
>JANHGB010010455.1:9035-34391 GCA_026283785.1 Coracopsis vasa
GTAAGAACTCATAATCCGTTTCCCTATAGTGGGTGTTAGCAGATGTGTTCTCTGTGTGTAAGTGACCAGGTGTCCCTGCCCATAGCAGGGGGATTGGAACTTGATATCTTAAGGTCCTTTCCAACACCAACTATTTTATGATTCTATGATCTGTGGGTTGGACTAAGCTCATTCTACATCTGTGGCACTTCTTATCCAACACTGGCCAATGTGGCCCAACTGTAGTAAATCCTATAGGTTGTAAAATGCATGAAAGTGAGCACTGAGATTAAACCATTCTCAGCTCAAAGATGTTCAATTTGTTTCAGTTCTTTGGATTCCCACATTGCTCCTTTGCTGATCATGAGAAGAAGAAAAAATAGCAGTTTGATAACAGTTGGAGTCTGACTACCCAGGCTTTTTCAAATTATCAGCGCTGAGGTCAATGGTTGGGGCAAAGCCGGAGTTAGCCAGGCTCACGGAATTTCTTCGTTTTATCTGCCTGGGGATCTGTTGTTCCAGCAGTGCCCTCCAGCAATCCTGTAAGGGAAGGAAAAGCTATCTATGAGCTCTCCATCTCGTTGGTACCAACCACCAGCAGCAGGAAGGAAGCCACACCACTGTCTGCTTTGAGGTTTTCTAGCTGGCAATAGTGAGTTCAGCATGAAATCTGTTGTTCTGATGATAGACTTTGCTGAGCTTTTCTGCATTTTAGATGTATGCTTGAGTATACATCTGCGTGACAGAGGCTCCTTGGGGCTAGGAAGAGATGGGACTCAGCAGTTTGCTTGTTCAGAATAAGAACAAGAGAGGTATGTATTTTCCCTCAACACCTTGCACAGTTTTTACTAATAATATTAGCATCAATCCAGCTGGCCTGAGACTCAGTGTTCAGGCTGGGCACTAAGCTTCTGCTGTCTGTGTTGATAAAAGGACAGATAAAACGATGCTTTCTGTCCATAACATCAATGAATATTGCTGTACAGGTTCAGATGGCTTGTGTAGAATTTACATCTTTTACTTTTCACTGCTGGGGTTTATTCAAAGAACAGCAAAGGCAATTAAAAAATACAAAAAGTGCTGAGTCCTGCAAGGACCCACAAGGATTAACATTCATGGAGATTTGCCAGTGCAAAATACCCACCAAGTTAACCTGCCAGCTTTTGTCAGGGACATGGAGAATGCGGGTACCATCCTCTCCTTTCTGATTACGCTTTCTAGAGCAAAACAAGTGCATGTAATAAGAACAACTCTGTGACCAGATCACCCAAGACCCAAATATTTTATATGTTTTGTTGCTTTCATTTCAATTTTCATATGTGGAATTTACAGTTTGCAAAATTTGTTGATTTTCTTAAGCTGATGCAGCTTTCTTCTGCATCAGTCAGACTTGCAAACATCATAGAATTGTCTGGGGTGAAGAATACAACTGCGGGGTCATTGAGATGTCCTCAGCATCACTTTGGTACAGAGAGAGCTCCTCCTGTAGCCTGGTGGATTTTCCTTTCCTTTGTGCTATCACAGGCTTTATTATCTTAGCAGTGTCTCTTCCAGTAAGTATGAAAGACTACTGGTTTGTGCTAGACCACTGTGTGAGCTCATTGCTAAAGCAATGTTTCTGACATGGCACCTGGGCCTTCATACAGGTTTATTCTGCAAGGTTTTTTTCCAGTTTTAGTCTTCAAGCCTACACCTGAGAGAAATTTCAGCACTTTGAAGCTGTAAGAAGGGATCTCTGTGCTTTATTTTTAGCATATTCATATTGCTCAAACTTTTCTGTCTGCTACAGCCATATATCTTCCAGAAGAATATTGCTTTGAGAGGAAGAGAGTCATTGCCAGTAACCCAGTGGGGCTGAAATCATCAGCATTTATGAAGATAAGTAACTTACCTGAGCCAGAAGTTTTAGCTCAAGTTTCTACAATTTACAAATTTGCTGCTATTTCTGTAGGGCTTGATTTCAGGATCCTTCTTCAGCCAGATCATTCTTACACTTTTTTTCCACATTCCCAATCTGCTGCATCCCAAATCCATGTTTATACCAGCCTTAGGTAGGTGTTGGCAGGTATTTTAATGACGGTACAGACAGTTTCCACAGTGCTGAGGTCTGGGTACAGCTGTTACATTGAAAAAGGTATCTCGCTATTGCTGGTTCTCTTAAACTGGCAAGAAAAAATAGGCGAAAAAAAATACTTGGGCTGCTGGGGGAGAAGAGAGCAAGGGACTTGAGTCTTTAATACCATTACTACCCAAACAAGATCAAGCTCCTTAGGACCTGACACGTTATTACAGATTGGTAGCCATGTATAAGATGACAGTGGTGACTATGTGTGGTGTGTGGCTCTGGAAGAAACAATGACTTTAGAAGACTTGATGTAGATCATTTGATCTGAGACCATAGGTTTTGCATTTCCCATGCATTTGAATTGCCTTTCATAAAGCTGTCTCTCAGCAGCACGATTCCCAATGTACAAGCAGTAATTAGGATAACAAGTTGATAAACACTCCCTTTCCTTCTAAACTCACTATAGGTCATGTTGCCATCAATTACTGTTTCTCCACTCTACAGCAGAGGGTCCAAAACCTGAAGAAGGTTAGCATCAAAGTGATCTAAATACCAAGTGTACTTTGCAGTGCTGGAATCTAGCATACTTTGCAGTGCTGGTTTTTCTGTTGCCCAGCTGACAGCATTCAGGCCCAGATTCAGCCCATACAATGTGACAGCTGTCTGAAACCCACAGCGCTGGAGTTGGTCCCCTTAATTTCCTTTGATAGTTGATGGAGTGAGCAGGACTTCTGCAGAGAATATTTCTGTTCACCTAAACCCTACATGACCCTTTGCTCTCTGACTACCAGAAGGGGTTACAGTGCTGATGGTTCTCACATGGGTCCCTCAGGTGTACACTTGCCCAAAGTGACATGGGAGACAAATTGGGCCAGTGAGCATCAGTTTGAGAGCTATCACCTATTCAGTTAAGATTGCAGGTGTCAAAATCCCCTGGAAGCTAAGCAGAAAGTGCTACGATGCCGTACACTCAATTTTAGCTGACAAACTTGAAAACAACCATCCACATAATGGAAAACGTGGGTGGATCAGCCATGAGAGGGAAATGATTTGTGGATTCTGGAGACTGTGATACACGTTGTGGCAGACAGCCTGTGCTGACAGCCAGGAAAGCGCTCATTCTCAGCATAAAGCTGTGGGCTTCACAATGGTCATTAAAATAATACCCTTGGCGTTGCGGGTCAAGTTGTGCAGTGTTTGTCGCACTGCATTGTCACTGTGCATCTCTGCCAAGATCAGAGGCAGCATTTGCAGTGTGCCAGCCAGCACTTTTCCAAAAGTGCAGGTAAAATATCCGTGAGAAAGAAGGGGAACAGAAAAAATCAGAAAACAAAACACAACAACAGCGTTCATGTGTGTTTCTTCTTGAGACTCAAACTTCATTCCCTTTGTGTCATGGCCAAGGTGATTCTACATTCTCCAGGGAACAACTGGGATGTTGTGACCTTTAGGGTGAGCCATGCATGAAACAAGGCTTGTAACTTTCTTGCAAGGTTTGTGGCACTGAAAGGTTTTGTATCTTCAGCTTACCACCCTGTCAGTACATTATCTGACTGGCTGGACTTGTAATTGAAGTAATACTGAACTCTTGCTTCTTTCCCTGGGTTTAGGAAAGATCCTGAAGTAACATTTCAGGAAAGGAAAAAGGAAAATGTGTCTTTTCTTTTGCTGCTCCACCTCCCAAGTGCCTCCCCCTCCTGGGTGAGACTGAGGCAACTTGCACTTAGCACAAACCACTTAGTTTACCCATATGCTTCAGTCCATGTGTAAGTTTTCTAGGTGACAGTTTTATCGGGGAAAATGCTGTTTAGATTGTGTGCACAAAACAAATGGCTTGTAAATATTAAAAAAAAAAAAAAAAGAGGTAAAAAAGCTCATTTTCAGTTGTGCAATAAAATTGTGAAATAATCCTCTCAATTCCTTTCCAGTCCCTGACTTGACATGTGCTGGTTTCAGGAGCTGGTTTTCAGTTTCTGGCTGTTGTTTCTTCAGACACAAACAAACAGAGGTCATGGACTGTTTTGTTTTCATCTTTAAGCTTTTTATTACTATTTGATTTTGCATTGTCATTCCCTTTAATCTGGTTTATTCTGCCAACCTTGGGTCAATTGGACACATTAGTACAAGGCTGTTCCCACTGCAGACAAGTGAGTCATTATCTGCTCGGTGTTAATCATATGTTTATCTGCTCTACTTGACCTTCTTCCTGCTGTTGTCTTTGTGTAATCAAAGATAAGATTTTAGTAGATGAGGGGAGTTTATTCAGTTCATATTTAGAGTATGACAACAAGCAGAGGGAAGAGGAATGACACCTCACCAACAGCATGGAAGCAAATCCAGCTAACAGGTTAGCATTGCAAAAGCTTTATGTACCAGATGGAAGCATGGATTTTCCATTATATAGGAGTCCTTCACTTGGTAACAGAAAAATGCGATGCAAAACCAAAAGCCTTCGCTTTGCTGTTAATTAACCCTTGCTGATAGGTTTCTCAGGTGCTCAGAGCTGCAATTGCACCTCCCATAATCTCACAGCTCATACATCCTTTAGCACTAATAAGTGGAACCATAGGGCTATAGGGCTATATAGGGCTATATATAGGGCTATAGGGCTTCCTCCCTCCTTCCCACTTGGTGGCCTGAGGCTTCTCTACAGAACTTCGTTATCAAGAAAGGAGATGGGAGGTAAGAGTGGGGACACAGGTCAGCTGCATAATCCTTTGTGTTTGGGTTTTGGGGTTTTTTTTTAACTAAAATTCAAAGTAAAGTCTATAAGACTTTATAAAGTCTATAAGACACACTATAAGAGTGTGTTTGCTGGGGGTGACAGCACAGATATTACATTTGTAGGGATATCATAAAGAATAGGATGTCCCTGAATGTGGGTTATGGAGCCTCTCTCAAAGACTGAATAGAACACGAACAAAAGCTAGTGTAAATTGGGAGGCTAGCTGAATTTAGACTCATAGAATCATAGAATAGTTAAGGTTGGAAAGGACCTCTAAGATCATCAAGTTCCAATGATTACAGAATCAAATGGATTTTGTGTGATGCAGGAACAGGCTGGGAGTCCAAGAAGACTTAGAAAGAATGAACTTTGGATTCATTATCAGAAACATAAATACTTGGAGAAGTGTATATACATATAAATAGGTAGAAAAGAGTTCACAGAAAAAGATGAAGGACTGGAAATGTACAAGTGGGAGTTTTATAAGCTGAACTCTGCAATCATTGGAGAGAAAGAAAGAAAAAACCTGCAGGTGTAGCTCCCTTAAACTCCCTTTCTTTGCAGCAAGGCAAAGCTGGCTTGTACTGGGAAATGAATGTTTGAGCAGGTGCAAGAAGTGAATGGCATTAACTGTGTAAATAGCAGCTGATTTTCAATAATCAGGCTCTCAGAAGGGGTGCTCTGCCAATGCTATTTCCATATTACTCACAAAGCTTCCTATCCATCCACCTCTGACAAATTGGTAACAAAGAACAGTGCTTCCTTTAGGATTTATGTCAAATATTAATGCTCCAGGAAAGATGCGGTAGGGCAGATTACCCAGGGTCAGAAGTTATGTTTCATCAAAAAGGGGCAAATTGAGTTCCCAAGGCTGAAGTAGTGATGGGGCATTACCCACTTCTGTACCTACTCTCATCCAATCTCTCTGCATGATTCCCGGTGGTCTTTGTGTAGC
Organism: Coracopsis vasa; assembly: GCA_026283785.1. NCBI lineage: Eukaryota > Metazoa > Chordata > Aves > Psittaciformes > Psittacidae > Coracopsis > Coracopsis vasa. The sequence goes on from JANHGB010010455.1 coordinate 14,760, forward strand.
CGCATTTACCTTCAAGCTGCTTTAAAAGAAGAGTTAGCTAGTGACCAGGTCATTCAAATAGATGGGGGATAAGTGTGTGTGTGCTGCCTCAGAGTATGTTATGCAGTTCAAGAGCCAGGTGTTAGTCTGGGAATTGCAGGAACGGACCTTAAAGATGATATAGTTACAACCCCCCTGCCACAGACAGGGATACCTTCCTCTAGAACAGGTTGCTCAAAGGCTCATCCAGCCTGGCCTTGAAACAAGAGTTCTTCCACAGATTTATCTGTTAAAATGGCATAAATGAGGGTTGTCTATCTCCCTTGTTTGCCACTTGATTTTTTTTGTCTCTGGTTTCCACAGACCAAATCTGGCTACCATTCTTCACTTTCCTATCACACAAAAGCAGTTTACAATATCCCTCCTTTCTCTCCCCACCCAAATTATACCTCATGAATAACTTTTACATGATGGTAATATGAATCGCATGCCCTGTATGGTCAATGTAGCTGGAAGGTACCCAGTGTCTGAAGGGAAAAGAAGAATCAAGATCTAATGCACATGTCAAAATTTGGATTTCATAGCCCAGGCACTGGGAGACTCTGAAAGCTTTAGTCTTGGTAATTCTGTATTTCAATATGAATAAAAGCATAGCATAGTCATTCAAAGCCAAAAAGGGGTGGCAGTTGTACTAACCCAAATGTGGTGAAAACCTGTGGTGAAACCTGTAGCATCAGTTGGTCACTAAATAGCCTTTGTATTCCAGGACAGAAACAGTATTTTGCTAACATTCACCCCCCCAGTTTGTCTCCAGAGCTGGCAATTTCAGGTGGTAAATGGCAACAGCCTCTCAGAGCTCTCATTTTAGGCCTTTGCTGATACAACGTCTTCAGTTATGTTGGGTTCTGATTTTGAAGGTTAATTCTGCAATTATAAGTGCTCTACATAATTTTTTTAAAACAAAAGACTGTGTTTTGAAGTGGCCACCAGGGAGAAAGATGAACAACTCTAATGGGTTCAATTCATCCTCTGCTTCAGGGCATAACAACAGTTCTTAGAAGCAATTGTTCCTCTTTCCTGAACTGCGTAGACAAGTGTGAGACATCCATATAGAGTTGCCTTTCCTTTAACATGCCCTTGGATTATTCCTTCACTTGAGGACTCCCTTGTATTTCTTGCTGAGAACAGCTCTTTTAGCTTGTTTTCAGGGAGCAGCCCACCTGCTTTCACCCTGTTAGTCTCAGCACTGCTCCTAGAGAGACCCAAGTCCTTGTCCCTTCTTCAGCTCATTAAACACTTACTTTCTCAGTGCTGGGGGAGCACGTACCTGCTCATTGCCTACTCAGCTTGAGCAATGTATGTAGCAGGTGGAAAAAACTTTACCTAGATTTGTGGTAAAGAAAGTGGGTGATCTGTAGTACTGCTACAGTGTACTGATGTGTTGGTTTGTAATCTAGGGGAAGTTTGTAAAGTCAGGCTTTTCCAGGTAACCAGGCTTGGTTTCCTGGACAAATCATTAAGAAGCTTTAAGGAACATGACAACATCCAGAGATTCACAGGCAAACCCCTTATTTAGATTGTAGGCTCATCATAGATGTCTGTTAATTACCCAGAATGTTGTTTGCCCTACATATTTGATAACAGCACCTCAGCCAGTTTAATATCCTGTAACTAATTACTTGATTAATGTCATATTTCCCTAAATAGGATACTTGCCTCTTGGCACGTATGAAACGTTAGCTGCAAGGACTTCATGGGTTGTCCATTTAAGGCAGCTAGGGGTTTTTTTAGCAGCACTTGGCAGGTTGCTCAGTGTGGCTGTATTCTGGAGGATGGGGATGTATGGTGATCTCCTGTAAAAGCACACAGACTCTAGTTGCAACACATTGTATTGCTGGGTCACAAGGCACCCAGTGTTTACACGTTTGTTTCCCTTTGGCTGAAGGCTGGTGGGATCCTTTATGATTTAGTCTTGCCTTCAATCTCTTGATGAGAAATCCTATAGAAAACTCAGAAAGTTTTGTTCTCTGTGTGTCTTTGGGAATCACCTGGATTGTTCTTTATGGATGTCTTCAGATGCATCTGCAAGGAAACTCAGTCCTCAAAGGCTCAGCTAAAGGACAGCAAACACAAGATGCTCCAGTAACATGTATTGGTCAGCTTGGTTTCAAAATTACTTTAATAGGGCAATAAGCATCACAGCTCAGAAGGCTGCCACGCTGCTCCATCAAACATCAGACACAGCGTTCAAGGACCCGAAATGACACTTCATAATGACAGCATTTATTTATTTATCTATTAAGAATTTAAAAATCCAATACTGCCCATTCTCAGTCCTGTCCTCCTTGAAGCTCAGCTCTTGTTTTAGTGGTGTTTGTATTCAGCCTTTCTTGACTTCTCTTTGTATTTTTCCATTATGCACTGGCTCTTCAGGTAGTGAGGCTGTGGCTTTCATGTGGGTAGGCTGGAAGCCTGCAAACCACAGGACACTTCATGTGTGAGGAAAAGAACTGCCATGGCAGATATCCCCTTGCTGTCTACAAGTTGCTGCCTCACAGGAGGGAGTATTTGCACAATGTCCCTCTGAGGTGCCTCAGGCTGGCAGAGTGGGAAATCTCGGGTTATTCCGGTGAGGCTCAGTGGCTTCCTTAGGGTTACTTGGGAGGGAGCAGAGCTACAAATCCACATCACTATGTCCCCACGCAGTGAATCCATTAACACAGCATTATCATACTTCTGCTTTCCATCACAGCAGGGTGTTTGGTACTGTACTTGAAGAGGTTCATGGATCAGAGCTTTCTTCTGACAGGGAATCACCTTGCTATAGGAACATCTGCCTATGCATGGCCTGGCTTAATTTTGTTGTGTTTTCCCCCTGCAGAGAGGGCAAGTTTATTCTGAGTAATAGAATCAGTCCACCAGCTCCGCTCATTCCAGTTGAGTGTGAGGTATAGGACCTTAACTTTTAGTGTTCCTTAAAATAACAACAGGACGTTTAATTTTCATCTGGAGCCTGTAAAAGTCCTTCTGCTGCAGTGCTACTCAGCTACAACAAAACACATCAGAGGCCTGACAGTTTATCTGCCCTTCCCCACACAGCAAGGAGCAGCCACAGCCCTGACCCTGAGCTGGGTGACTTCTCCCTTTATGTCTCTGACTTGTCAGGAGAGGCAAGAACCATACACTGGGGGCCCCTTTCAGCTCAGTGTCTTGAATCTGGTGGTTATTTATCACACCTGAATCTTTGTGAAATGTTTGTTTCATGAAAAAAACAGATTTAAATTGGATGGTTCATTGATCTGATTAAGAAAAGTGATTAGTATGGCAGTGAAAACTTGCTAATCAAACATTTTTAACCCAGCTATTTGGGGGAGGGGTGTGTGTAGGGGTGGGAATCAGATGGAATTTTACTGCTGATTCCAACGCTCAGGGCAGTTTGCTTTAGAAGCTGTTGCAGAGCTAAAGGCACAGGAGCATTTAGTTATTGAAAAGGAAAATGTTTCACCCTGTGTCACATCTCTGTGTGGCTTTGACTAGAAGAGAAAGGTGTAGAGCTATATATGTGCATGCATTGTGATGAAGCAAGAAATGTGTGACTGGATCCCTCCTTTGGGGGCAGAGCTGCTATGCTGTATTTTCTGGCTCTCTTAGACTGAAGGCTTATCCTTCTCTTGGTAAGGAAGCAGTGGTCTGATGGCTGCCAGGATTGGCCTTTTTAGGTACTTTTATTCCTGTACCTACTCCATCTGTGGAGTTCAGGAGATGAGATCAAGATGAGAAGCAGATACTGAAGCCCTACACCAAAGGCTGTAATACTCAGTCTCTCCTGAACATCCATCCTCCATGTACCGAGTCCTGTGAAGTATGAAACAGGGCTTAGCCCATTTTAGAACTGAGTTATCTGATGTAGGCTGGGGTTAAGTGGCTTGTAAATGTGTCAGTAACTCCAAAAAATCCCTCCAACTAGCTGAAAAGCCTCAGCTATATTAAAGCCCATATTCAGCATGGGTGAAGGGCTCCTAAATGTTATCATCTCCAGGCTGCTCCACAGAAAAGGAAAAAGAAATGCCAGGCTTTACCAATGGATTATTAAGCTCCTTCAGCCTGGTTGCTTTCCCTTTACTGCACAGAAGAGACTGGAGAGAAAGGTAAGGAAATGGGAGGAAGGAAACCTGTAAAGGGCTTGTCCCACATTCTCACCAGACACCTGGGGGTAGGAAGTTTCCACTGCTGTGTGCCAGCCTCTCTCGAGAGGTACAATGAAGTGGTTAATGGATCATACTTTACCTGGAAGCCAGAAACAAGTGGAGTAATGCAGGAGTCTTTCCTGGCACTGTGCTGTTTAACATCTTTATCAGTGACTTGGAGGATGCGGCGAGGTGTGCATTCATCATGTTCTCAGGTGACACAAAGCTGGTGATGGCAGCTGGGCAGGTCAATGCAGTGGTGGGCAGGGTGGTGGTCCACCTGAAATACGGCATCCAGTTTTGGTCCCAGACATTGACAAACTGGAGTGAGTTGAGGGGAGGGCACCCAAGCTGGTTTTAGGGATGGAGCTCTTGCTCTGTGAGGAGCAGATGAGGAAGCTGGGCTTGGTCAATCTGGAGAAGACTTCAGGGGTACCTAACCACAAACACCTTGTGTCTAAGAGGAGGTTACAAAGAGAGAGCTAGGCTCTTCACAGTAGTGCACATCCTCCATGCAAACTCATCCAACCTATAGAGAAATTCCTGTAACCACCTACCCATCACATCTCTGCTTTGCCCAAGCATCTGCCTGAATTGCTTCCCTGTTGGCACCTCAATCCCAACCCTTTCTGAGAGCGTAGCAAGCCCAGGCACTCTGGCTTTTTCTGCACACCAGCTCTCCTGCCCTTAGCTGTTCTTTGCTCCTGCCACTACATAAACTAGTCTGTATTGCCATGACCCAAAGTTCATGGTCATAGGCAGGCAGTATTTTATTATTATTTAATGCATGAAAACTCTTACAACAGCTCAAAACTTGAGTGCTTTACTTTTGGAAACAACTGATGGAGAAGGCAATAGCCTGAAATAATGCCCCAGGACTGTAGCTTCTAGATGAGTAAGTTATCACCCACCTCTGTCCTGCACCCTGTTGAGACTGCAGTTCTGCCTGGCATCTTTCTGAATGACGTCAAGCTGCACAGTTCAGTGACAAAGGCTTAACCAGGCATACTCTAAAGATACAGCAAAACCATGCAGCGCAAAACTGCTTATCATCTCCCTATCTTCTAGCTGAAAGATGGTAGATAATAACTCAAACCATTGTGCATAGCAAATGATTCCGGAAAGCCAGCTGCATGGGCTGCAAACCTGATAAAACAAAAATTGTCTGTACTGAATGGGTCAGACGGGAACATTACAGGTCCCTGTTTCCCCACACTGTGACACATATTGATGTTTGGGACTGTATCAGTGAAAGGGAGAGCACAAGCAGGACTAGAGTGCCACAAGCCTGCAACAGGAAACACCCTAATTAATTCACAGATTGCAGGCAGTGTGGGGATGCAGGCTGGCAAACAGGGACACCTCACTTGCTTTTGGGAGTGAAGCGGTGTGTGCATGGACTGGCATTGCCCTCTGCTGGCTGCTGCTCCGGTGGGTGATGCTGGGTGCCCGGGTGTGCTGGGCTTTTGGGGACTTCAACGGGTTTCTTGCCATGCTCATCACAGTCTCTCCTTCCCTCTGTATGATACGAAGCCCAGCGGGTGGTTCTGCTTTCCTGCTTTCCTGGTGGAAGCTGGGTAGGATCCAACTTCAAAGTGTATTTAACACTTTGTTCCACTTTTTTTTCTCCTGTGGGTGTAGTTTTGGCCTTGTGTTCTTCTCTCTCTCAGTAAAAAGGTTATTGCCTTTCTCTGTAAGAGACGTCATTACCCACTGTGTTAGCTACTCCCTGGAAGTGCTAGCTTGTGTTTTTAACAAGTCAGCTAGCAATTGCGGTGTAAAATGCTGAATAAACAGGGCAGGACCCCTTTGGAAGCAGTCGGGAAGCTGAAAGAGCTTTCTTTCGGTTTTATTGACTTTCGGTGTACCGGTTAATGACTTTCTTTCTGCTCTTGAATAAGTTTCTGGAGCATTATTCCCTGATGGACACAGGCCCGTTGCTTTTAGTGGCATTGCATTAAAAGAGAACAAAGCTCACATCCCCAGCAACCTTAAGTCTTTAGTGGTCTCCTGTATCAGATTGCACACATCGCACTTTGCGGTCTTCTTCTTGGAGAGCTGGTATGTTCCTGGGAGAATAAGCATCACCTGACCGAGATACAGGAGTGAAGGGAAGCCAGATTTCAGGAGTGCAGAATGGAAAGGAATGGTTTTTTAATGAATTGTTCTAATCTCACAGAGCAACAACAGCCAAGCTAGTGTCTCAGGGACTGTTTTAATTTTGCCTTCACCTATCACTGTATTCCTCCACCAGAAGGGCTTATGCTGCTGTCTGATGGGTTGCACAGGCTTTTATTGCTGCAGATAAGGAAGTTAAAAAAGAGCATGGTGGGAAAGGCTGGTTGGAAATTATTTCCTGCCATGCTTACACTTCAGAGCCAGATAACACTGCTGGCTCAGTTCCTTCTTCGATTTGACTCCCAGAGTCAATGTTTCACTCCCCAGTGAAACACTGCAAACACCTTTGGCAGGCAGAGCAACCAAAAACTGGGAGAAGGCAAGAGTAGCCATGAAAACAGGGTAGGCATCACTCATCGAAGGCAAGCAATAGACATTGTTGATATTTAACACCACTCAGCTCCCAGAGGTACTGGTGCAATTGACATAGCAGTTAGCACCAAAATAAAAAAACACTGTCTGCAAAATTGGGCCAAGAAGCAAAAACCTAGGGGAAGAGCAGGGAATGAAAAGAAGCTGAAAAAGGTCTCAAAGACACTACTGGCAAAAGACTCTGAAGGATGCTCAACAGGGAAAGAACCACTGTAGGTGAAGGCCTTGCTGTCTGGGGTTGAGTACCTAGATCTAATTCAAATGGAGCTCATAGGCAGGTAAGATGTATCAGCAGAGTCCAGGATAATGGAGTTGGACAGATACAGGTACAAAGTCACTGTTAAGTACCTCTCACTGAGAGGATTATCATGAAGCACTAAAGTGCGACACAGCTCAGGCACCTTAAATGAGCTGAGAGGAGGTGCTCCCTGCATCTTCCAGTTGTAAGGAAAATCCTTCAAAGGGAGGCAGAAACCACTAATGTGGGCATGAAACCACCTGGCTTCCAGATCTGGCACTGCAGTAGCCTCAGATAATCTACTACATCCTTTAGTGCCTGTGTTTAACTATACAGAAAATTGAGATAATCTTATAATTGCTTTACAATCTGATAAATTGTCTGTTATGATAATAAGTTCTTGTTGTGATTGACAGTGATTCTTCTGTGGTAGAGCAAATTTCCAGACTAGTATCATGGAGTAGAGCCTACACTGGGCCTTTATTCCATACAATAATACTGCTTCCCAGTGACTTGGATCCTGTTCCTGCCAGCTGGGAAAGAGAGATAGGATCAGTTTATCTCTTTCCCTGACTACTTGGGACATTATCCTGCACTGGACATAAGCTGATGGTCCTTGGAGACGTAACAGCAACAAAGAACATGGCCCTTAGTCTCAAATTCCCCAAATTAAGATGCACTGCTCTCAGCTAAGCATCCTTTGATGTGGATGCCTGGAGAATCAGGTGGAAGGTCGCTCTCATGACTAACAAACAGGAATCAGTGGTTTGCTCAGTGTTGTTTTGCACTCAAGATGATTGGCAACAACAACAAAAATACAGATGGTAAATCATGTAGAACTTGAGAAGCTCCTGCCCTGAAACTTTACTCTGAAGGGTCAGCAGTAGAGTGATGCTAATCTAGTCTGAAAACAGCTGTTCCTTGGGGAGCAGAAAATAACTCATTTGGGGAAATCATTAGTATAATGATTTTTTGTTTCTATTTGAAACTCTATCTGCCTGGTTTCTGCTGCATTTTGGGTTGGTTTTCATTTTTGGTTTCAGCAAAGACAACAGTTTCATCTGAAGGGCCACCTGCTTGCAATGTGCATTGCTGCCTGCACTCTGCAAGTGAGAGTGACAGGGGGAAGGAGGAAAACCAAGAAATGGTTAATTATAGCCACTGTTCTGCCACTAGAGACTCCTGGAAAATATCAGTCACCTTCCTGAGTACCTCAGAGCAGTTACAACAGGTTTAATAATCCGAACAAAGTGAAAGCCTGTATGAGGTAGAGAGAAATCTCTGAGGACGCATTGGAAACACTTGAAGGAGGCTAAGTAATATGTCAGACTGACATTATGGTTAGGAATAAGGTTATCCAAGAGACATTCTTAGCAAAAGACCCAAGGAGTGAACAGCTGTTCCCCTGGGAGTGTGCTGCTCTCCCTACAGCATGGAAGTGTCTGTCTAGTGGACAGGAGTCACATTTGCATGACCCAAATAACAGAATTCAAAGTGTGCTAATGATCCCAGCTGTTGCATTTGGCATTGACTGGTAACTTGGGAAGCCCACTCTTGATCATGGAAGTTGCCAAATGAACTTCAGAACTTGTAAGCTTATGCCCCACAGTACACAGAGCATTCTACTTCATCCACTGCCCTTATATTCAGGCCAGAGGTTAAAAGCTCTTCTGACATCAAGCCATTTCTGAGAGTTGTACCCACTAGGGGATAGTCCCATATCTGTCACCTTTAGAGAGTTCTGTGCCAGGATGAGGAGGAAATTTCTGGGACAAGGTACCCAGGGAAATTTGTGTTGCTGCTGCTTGTGGTGGAAACAAAGAGATAAGATCAAGTTTTGTCAGTCAAGTCCTTTGAACACCTAGCCTGGAGTCTTTATTGTGGGAATAAGGGAGCACTTGGGGAGGAACAGAGTTCAGGAGGTGTTGACATGTGTCAAGATGTAAGATTCCTGTTTCTGGCTAGGCAAGTTCCAGGGAAGTCTTTGCTGGGCTTTGTCTCAGTTTCCTCACTGAAAAAGAGGGAATTAGGCTCAGTCCCTCTACCTATCAGTCTCTCTTACATGCTTCTTGGCACAGGGACAGTACACCTCTTCAGGTCAAAGCTCTTTATATCATTTACATCTACATTGATTGAATTATCTGCAAACACCATAAAGCTGCAGGATTTAAGTACCTGCAGTGACTGCAACATGTTTTACACAGGTTATTGGTGTGATGCTCGAGGGGGATCTGAATAAGTCAGGATTTTCAACAAGCCAAATGAACTAATTCCTGTCTGTACAGCCAGCCCAAAGAAAATTGTATTATAACACAGACAGGGTTATCTGGTGCAATTGACAGAAATTTTACTCATGCTTGGAATAAAAGAGAAGAGTTCTTCAGTGGGTTTGGCTGAAGGGCATATGAGCCTGGAAGTGTAAATATGCTTTGTGATGCCCTCTAGTGACTTGCATGCCTTGAGTAGGTTGAGGTACGACAGACTATAAACCTAAATTGCATTGTCGTTCCTGGATAATTCCATGGGTGGCCCAAAGTAATCAGTGTTTCATCTCAAACACAGTCTGATTTCTTGGGCTGCAAAAAGGCCAGTACACTTCAATGAGACAAAAAAAAGGGAATGTTTAAACCTATGTGAGAAAAACATGTTTTTAACTGAGGTTTCCACTTCATTTATCACAGTGGGCTCTATTACCTTGTCCTGGGAATCCACATCATTTCAGGAAGCCAAAGAAAAACTCGTCTCAGGAAGCTATGTCCTTCTGCTCCAAATGCTATAGTTAGCTAAATGTCACCTCTAGAAACATTGTAATTCAAGTTAGTGGGCTGTATGGGAATATTTGTGAGAATTTGATTTGCTTATATCTGTCTTTGTGGCCATAATCTCAGATCCTAGCATTGCCCTTTCAAAATGTCAAATGCAACAGCTTGGATCATTAGCACACTTTGAATTCTGTTATTTGGGTCATGCAAATGTGACTCCTGTCCTTTAGACAGACACTTTCATGCTGTAGGGAGAGCAGAGAGGGAAAGGGGCATAATATTTAAAATACCACAGGAAAATTCTCATGTCATGTACAGTGTTGTAACTCCAATGAAACCAAATAGACCTATCCCCAGCTTAACCGACATGAAAAATTTGCCCATGTGTGAGAGGTTTATTATTAACTCATTTCTCTCTTTGAAATTTCATTTCCTTTGCAGTATTTCTCATCAAGTTTGCTCACCACACACTCGACTTCGAATTGTATTTCTTCTCTAAGAGCCTTTCTCCTGGGTGACTCCATACAGAAATCATATTGAAGAGGGAGAAAAGTCAAAGCTTTGGCCAACCTCCTTTTGCACACGCTGCCACCCAGCCATACAGGCTGCACAACTGCCAGGATTGCAGGGAGATGCTTCATTGAGCAATGTGGTATCTGCAAACCCTCCTGACCTCTGCTACCTCTTGGTTTTTCTCTCTTATTTTGGATCACTTCTCAATTCCACAGTGCAGTTTGCACTCAAAGTCATGCCAATCTGTTGCCACAATTCTTGCCAGAGAAATTGTTTTTATCTGAATGTGTTGGGCTGGGGAAGTGGAAGGGCATAAAAGGGGCTCTTGCAGAGATAACACAGTAGTTAAATATAAGTGAGGAAAAGGGTGGAGAAAGACTGGGCTCTGAAGAAGAAATGGAACTGTGTGAGGAAAAAGCAAAGAGGGAAAGGAGGAAGGACAATCAGAAGAGATGAGGGGAGAGGAACAAGAAAAGAGATGTAGAAACTGAAAAACAGCAGTCATGTCACAGGCATGAAAAAACCTCATCAAATAGAAGGAAAAGCAACAGCAGAATAAGTTAATTAAAAATAAAATCTAAGAAAAATTGAATGGCCAAGTGCTGATCAATCACTGTCAGTAACACTACGGTATGATGCGTTGCTTCCCATTGGTGTAACATATACACCAGGACGGATATTTCCAGCATCATCTTTTATCACACACCTCTAAATAGCTAACTCTTTGTCAGTAGAAGACTTCCAGGTAATCAGCCATTTAGGCTTTTGGCCAATTCCACTCACATCCCCACAAGGGAGTCTGTTGCCTTTGTATGTACATGTTTCCTTCTGTGTATACACTGATAAAGGGAGAACATTTGCTCTGCAGCTGCCATATATATATATGAAATATACATTTTAGAATTGCGGTGTAACTTGTAACACATGCAGACAGAGAAGCCAAACTAAGAATTCACTGACGACCTTAATTTTGGCATTTCCCAGCTTTCAAATGCTTCAGTTTGCAACCTTGATGTTTTTAACATAGTTTTTTTCTCTGCACTTGTAAACAATACTTTGCATTTCTCTGATGTAGTCTGCCCAAGAATTTGATAGTGTTCTATAAACATTTTTGTGATTAGTCATGAAAGCAGCCTTTTGAAGTAACTATTACCATTATTTCAGCTTTTGAAATGAACACATGCAGAGATCATGCTTTACTGAGAGTCACACAGGGTGTCAGTGGATCAGAAGTGACAGTCTCTTCTAGATCCTGACCTGAGTTTTGGCCTTCATCCACACTTCTTTTCCAGCTAAAAAACCCCTTTTACAGATCACAGAATTGCATTTGTGACTGCCTAAGGCCACCTCCCATCCACAGTAAGTCTGAACAGGGTGCTCATTAACAGTAGCATACCCAGCCAGCCTGGGGTTCACTGCAAAGGGCCACATGAATACTTTATGAATAATAAAATGGACTGGAAAAGTTCTGCAAATGCAGGTGAAGTCTTCTGTAATAGCTATCTGAATTACTGATGACAGAGCATCATTAAATTCTTGTTAGCCGAGTTCAAATTTGACCTCCTTGAAATAGTTTCTTATGTGTCCATCAGCACAGGTCTTCTGTGCATCATGTTGCCTTTTGATAAAGTAGTCTCTGTCTGTTGGTAAGCTAATTACTCTTGTTTTCATCCTGCCTGGTAAACAGATCTCCCCTTGTTCTTATAGCAGTTTGTGCCTCACTTGTTTTCTGGTAGACTGCTTTTTTCTTTCTGTCAAGCTATTTCTTCCAAGGGAAGAAATAATAAGCATTAAAAATAAGTTCAGACTGAAACTTTATAGTCTTCTGGCTATGTACAGGCAAAACATTTCATGAATTCAGAGCAAACAAATCTTCACTCTGCCTGTACTTACCTTTTCACTTCGTTCCCCTCCCTATGACCTCACATTTTACTTTTACTAGTTTCCATTTCCTAAAATGTATCTATAGTGGTTCCATCTCTAAATCCCTTCACAGAGCTTTTCTAGACCACCTTCATGGGCTGTGTCCCAAAACAGATCTCTCATCTCTTAAGATGCATACAGCTTGGTTGGGTACCATCCCTGGAACACAGGGCAGTGTTTGAAGCCTCTGTGAGGAGACAGTGGTAGTAGCAGCAGGAAAAGGAGATGGGACACCTCTCCTATGGTTTTGATTAATAATAGGAGTGTCACTTCAGCTCCCAACCAGCAGTGGCCCTCCTCCAAAGTTACAAACCAGTTTGTGAAAATCACTCCTCCTTGACACCTCTTCTGAAACAGACCTTTCTTGACACCCACTCTCTTCCCTCCTCTTTGCCTCCTCCATCATGTGAATTGGATTGATGGATAGGCTGATAGTGTAAAGCAGCCTTTGCTGAAATAAGGGGTAGATTGAAGTGTAAAACCTGGTGTTAAGATCATATTTCTTCCTGCGTGCTTTGGAGCTTCTGACTTTTCTCCACTTGGTGATGAATGGCAGGAGGGGGGGAAAGGAGGTGTAGAAAGCCCCCACCACTTTCATTTGGGGAAGAATGCTTAGTGTGCAGTAAATTTGTCATATTTCAAACTCATTCTGGAGCATGTTTGCCAAGATTTCAGAGTTATAGGCCCATAAGTCAAATACCTTGCAATATAGGTGCCATTATTCTCCCATTTTCCACCTGAGCTTGTAGGTAGCCCTATATATCTTTGGGTCACTCTGCAGCACAGATTTCTTCCATGTTCTGTTCCCTTCTGTCATTTAAACTCCAGCAGGGAAGTGATGTATGAATTAATGTATTTCATCAAGATAACCACTCCCAGAGCCTGGCGATGGTGCTCTAACAAAAGCTGTGTCACTGATACAGCATGCCACGAGGTGTCATCAGAATTTATTCTGGTTGTACCCAGAGGCTCCTATGGGCAGCACCACAACTGCTTCATCATAGCAGACACATCAGCATCTATTACATTAGACACGTGGCTCGCACCCTGCCATTGCTCCAGTGTTCAAATGCTTCACAGCATGCCTCTCACCTTGTAGCCATACTTGGAAGAAGGAAAATGTTCTCACTTCTGCTTTGTGGTGGGAGAACTGAGGTACCACCAGCCGAATTCACTTACCCAGAGGACTTTTTATGAGGATTAAGGATGACTAGGAAGAGAAGGGATCCACCAGACAAACAGTGATGAATTAAGTGCAGAGGCATTCAGTGCATGCTCTTTTCTTATTGCCTCAGTGTTTAATAGTGCTGTTAGACCTCAGGCTGCTTGATCCTTTGAGTTGGAGAACTGTGGCAACAGTGATACTAGGAAACATTTCTTTACCAAGAGAGTAAGGCATTGAAACAGGCTTTCCAGAAAGTATGGATTAAAAGATGGCTGCAGCATGATGATTAGAAGCCTAGGCAGGAAGGACAACCCAATGTGTATTCACAGCTGTGGCAGGAACTTGCAGAGGTTCCTTATTTCTTGTAGCACAGACCCTTATGGGGAAATCTTCCCATCACCATATAGTTAAGGACATGCATATGTCCCTAGAAGCTGTATTTGATAATGAGTTTTCCAAGTGATGGTAGCAGTTTGGAAGAAGGTTACTAGCACTGATCTTCTCTCCCTTTGTAGAAGATAATGAAGCATCTATAAAACACCAAGTGTTTCAGTTTGGTGTTTTCCCCTCTCAAATGGAGGATGGTGACCTCTGCCATGGGCTGTTGAGCATAGCTAAACTGCTGCTTGTTGTTATGGCAATAGTGGGAGCAGTCAGCTGTCTGCAGAGAGTGGGAAAGTGAGGAGAGGAAGGGAAAATCACCTGAAGGAGGATCTTGAGGTTGGCAATGGAAGATAAGCAGCAGGGGGTGCAAGTGAGCACCCTCAGTGCCAACATCATATGGCAAGAAGACAAAACTCTCTTGTCCTGTACGGAGTTTACAGTAGAACTCTGAAGGAGGTTAAAGTCCTGCACATCAAGACCTAGAGCACCCTTGTAGGAGTGCTGCAGGGACATGTGGGGAGGTAGGGTCATCCCATGCCTCATGGAGATGCCTTAGGCACTTGCACAGGGACAGCCCTCAGTAATAAGCAAAGAGGACAATGCAGTTACTTATTTAGACACCTATAACCTCTCCTCAGCGTTAATGCATACAAGATGTTGCCCTTCATTTGGAAGTGTTCCCCAGGAAGGGCTGCCTATAGTCTCAGCACTAAAAGCTGATAATTAACGGTATTTCCCATTCTTCACCCAAACTAATCCTGGAAAAGAGAAACTGGTATAATAAAGAAATGGCTAGATAAAGCACAATTTCAAATAGATTAAGGATTTTTATGTGAGAATAAGAAACTTTTATTAACACATACAAAAGAAGCTCATTAAAATGAGACAACAGGAAATAACAGGCCAATGTTTTAGGCTTTTCTAACTCTGTCTTTCCCCATTCAATTAAAACCTGTAGTAGACACTAAAAGAAGCTCTTTTTTTTCTTCCAAATGAGTATTCACTGCTATATTTTTCTATTCTGTGATAGTTCAGGACCACCTGCATTAAATACCACACTTATTTTAGCTTTGTCCAGTAGTTAGAGGAATTAAAGTTGCATACATGGTCACATTCAGTAATGCATTAGATGTATGTGTGTGGTAGGGAAATTTTGATAGCTAACAGATGGTTTTAGTTTAGTGTCTCTACAAATTTCAGTCTCCTAGAGAAATAACACAGTTTTTGCTAGGGAGGGTAACAGTGAGATGAAAAGATAGCTCAAGACTTTGCCTCTTGGCTGTTACCTGTTAAGTATACCTGGAGCTAACAACTCATCTTTGATCAGAGTCTTGAATGACAGATTAAATCCATCCCTGGTTTGTTTGATAGTATAGACCCAGTACTTTGCTACACACAAAGTCAAGGAACATGGGCTAGTGTCCTATCACCAGACATAGCAGAAGGCACATGCTTGTACTGCCATTCAAGTGCTCTTGGTCGTGGTAACAAAGCCCAACTTAGTGCTGGAGCTGGACAAAAGTTTTCATTTGGGAATTGCACCATGACCCTGTACCTCAGATTGCATTCAACAGCTCCTTGGAGTGGACTTGGCCAAGCTGCCATGGGCATAGAGCAAAGACTGAAATGTGCCTAAGTCAACCTAGCTACAGCTCTCCTTCTGCTTTCCCAAGTCTGTAAGACTTGATGCTATTTTACCCTGGCTAGCTTGCTAGTATGTCACTTCTTGTATTGACTTCCCAAGGTACTTTCATGCCAGGAATCCCAGCTGGGAATAGACAGGTACAAGCACGTTTCAGCCAGACTCTCCCTTTGCCATCATTTGTAAATGCAGTGCCAATGTGGGGTGTATGCAGGAGCCACTTTTGCCAATACACACCTTCTGGGTCTTCCCTATTGAGGGCTTAAAGAGAGGAACTGAAAACACGCTCTGGAATACAGGATGTGTTTCTTGACTTCAAAAAAGGGCCATGGTCATCGCTCAGACATGAGAGTCTAAGGAGCACTTTTCTAGGGCCATCATATCCAAAACTGGCTGCCTAAAGTCAAGCTTCTCAGAGAGTGCTTAGGCATCTAAAAAAAAAGGATCTTTTTTCTCTCAGAAATGTAGAATATCTAACTTGATGTTTTCCCAAACCAGGCATCAGAATGAAAAATAAGTGTTGAAATGACACCGTGGTTTGTAAAGCTCTCTTACAGACGGAGGTGAAAAAATAGAGGTTAACAAGACAAGTCAGGAAAGTGGAGAGGCAGGAAATTAAACCTTACTGTTCTCAGCACTTATTTGCAGAAAAGAAATGAATAGCATTTTGTTTTGTACCAGATATTTTTCACAATGGTTCCTAGCAAATATCAGCCACAGATCTTTGCTTTATCAGAAAGCTGGCAAGCAACAGGACAAAGAGCACAGGTGGGAATGCAGAGATGGAAAAATAAGCAAAAAGTATCCTGCCTTGTGTCTTAAATGTGTTTAAGGTACTACCCTGGTGTGTAATTATAGGCTGTGCAGGAACTAACAACTGTAGTTTAGATTTCTTGACATACTTATCTGCATGTCTTCTACTGCTTCCAACGGCAACAGATTCTTTTAGCTGCTGTTTTCCATGGTGGGTATATGCCTCTAAATATACTCCAGACAGAATCAGCCCAACTATTTTAAGGGTTCTGCAGAAAAACAGTAGTGGAGGCCACCCTGGAACTCAAGTTTACCCATCCTAAAGAAATATTTGCAGCTTCTATTTGCAGTATGCATTTAAAGACACACCTCTGTAAAGCTATTGTTGGCACCCACGTTACTGAAACGGTCTTGCTTTTCATTACAGTTTAATACGAAAAGAGAGCTCCCAGCATAACCATGGTTCAGACACATGATCTCTGTTAGTGCCAAGGAGAGACCCCATATTAGTGCCTGTCAAGAAGCCAAGGACAGAACCATAGGTCCCACCCCATAGTATGGCTCCCTCCTGGCTTGAGGTTGGAGACAGTTGATGGGTTCAGCTGTCAGACTGGCACCACCCAGGATCTCCATTCTCCTCCTGCTCTGACTGCGCTGTGATTCTGCACTTGCTGACCAAAATGGATTTCACTGCAGTGCACCTTACAGGCTCTAGTATGGGGACCAGTCTGACTTGAAGCACACCGAACTGTAGGTGTAGCATTGGTGTGACAGTTAATTAATTTTGGAGAGTTTCTTGACAGAAACCTGATTAAGCTGGGAGAGTGCTTCTAGTGCCGTATCTGCAGAGGACACTGAAAAGAAAAAGCTACGTCCGTAGTTACAGGTGAGGAAATTCCAATTATTTTATATTCCTTAAATAAATATCACTACAGGATGAAAACTGTCCTTGGAGAGACAGTAGAAACAGTAAAGGAGCTGCTTTCTTTCTTTATGTGAAGAGTAAAGACCAGAGCGGCTGTGCTCACAGCTAACTACACAAAATACCAGTGCCACAAAGGGGTAAACCACTGATAAGGAAGAATTAACAAGAACACTCAGTAACATATGCAGAGCCACCTCAGCCCTGTGCTGGGAGACAAAGTGAGACAAATGCCTACAAGAAAACTCTTAACCCTTATTCAGGCTCACGCATTACTGCAAGAGGCTGGACATTGTTGTCCTTGGATGGTATGAGAACATCACAACTAAAATATCCACAGCTATAAAGGTCCATGCAATGGAACTACCAGGACTGTTGTGTGGAGTGATGTGGATGGCAGGAAAAAAGTTAGTGAAGAAAGACAGAGGAATAACTGCAATTTTTAAAGCACTAGGTTGTATTTTTCATTATAAAATTTAGGGTAAGGTCCACTTCATCCTGGATGGACAGAAGCCTGATGCACCTGATTTTTGGCTTATGGTAACAAGAGTCCCCCAAAACCAGGTTGAGCTTCCAGACAATTGCCAGTCACCCCCTCTCCACAGGGCTCTCAGTATCCTCTTCAGGTTTAGATCACCTTACCCTTTAGAAACATCTAGAAGAGGTGCCAGTAGATACTTTGCCCATTATATAACTGAGCACAAACAGATCACTCCTGAGTGATCCTAAATAATACCTGTGGACAGTGTTTTGTTAAAGCAAAACTGGCTGTGGTGACATGACAATGGGCATCTTCTGACCAAAGCACCTGAGACTTCAACCAGCACTACCTGGTACCCACCAAGTCCTGCGAGACGAAAGGGTGTCTCATCCATGGGGAACTGAGGCACAGGCAATTTCTGACCAAAAAGATCTGTTTGTTTTGATGCTCTGTTTTCATCTATGAGGATGTAGTGCTCAGGTTTCAGTTTGTTTTGGTGTGGGTTTTTTTCCTAATTATGGAGCTTAAGGCTGCATTACAGAGGTTCAAATCACAGATATCACTGTCTGGCATATATAGAAAAGACACAGTGTTTTTTGCCCAGTTTCAGTACAAATGCAGACTTTTGACAGGCTAAAATTTCACCTTAGCTACCTTGTTATCCAGGAGGATTTAATAATCCCTCCTTACTTTGATCCCTGTTTTGCTGGAGGACCCATTTTTCTGGTCAGGGCTATCTTAATATAGACATTCAAAGCAATTTTGGATTACCCATCCCTAAGTACTGGCCACAGAGAAACCCTTCCACATGTCATGGTTTTGTCCTGGGATACCCAGAGTTAAGTCCACTGTACTATCTATTTTCAGGGTCAGTACTCCTCTCTCTTTAGTTTTACAGCTGTGGTATTCTGCTGACAACACAAGTTTGCTCCAGATTTCCACTGTGAGTGGGGACCTCCAGCCAAGTTGTGTGACATAGAATCATAGAGCAGTTAGGTTTGGAAAGGACCTTAAGATCATCCAGATCCAACACCCAGGAGCAGGGCCATCTCACAATAAACTATGTCACCCAAGGCTCTGTCCAGCCTGGCCTTGAACACTGCCAGGGATGGAGCATTCACAACTTCCCTGGCCAACCCATTCCAGTGCCTCACCACCCTTACAGTAAGAACTTCTTCCTTATATCCAATCTAAACTTCCCTATATAAGTTTTAACCTGTTACCCCTTCTCCTATCACTACAGTCCCTAATGAACAGTCCCTCCCCAGCATCCTTGTAGGCCCCCTTCAGATACTGGAAGGCTGCTATGAGGTCTCCATGCAGCCTTCTCTTCTCCCGGCTGAACAGCCCCAATTTTCTCAGCCTGTCTTCATATGGGAGGTGCTCAAGCCCCCTTATCATCCTTGTGGACCTCCTCTGGACTTGCTCCAACAGTTCCATGTCCTTCTTATGTTGAGGACACCAGAACTGCACACAGTACTCTAAGTGAGGTCGCACAAGAGTAGAGTACACATACAGTACTTCAAAGTCAGGCTGCTGATTACAATGGCTCAGCAGTACTGAGATCATCTCAGTTGTACAACTAACCAGAGAAGTTGTGTGTGCGTGGAGAGGGGCATGGAGGCAGGGCCAGGATGTCAGTGCAACATGTGTTCCAAAGTGCAGTACACAGTATGCAGCAATCAGCACACTAGACTGATTTAGCAATACGAGGACTATCCATATGGGACACACTAGTGTGTCCTGTTCCTCAGAGTGAGTTAAAACTGACACACCACACAGATCAACAAACGAGAAGACGTGATCAACATATTGTCTCCTGGGGGATGAGGAAGGGAAGGAGCAACACAAAATGCGCATAATTCTGAGAATGTACAAAAAATTAATAGCAAATAAATTGGCCCCATACTTTTCAGCTGCAAGAAATATTCCAGATGCACAGTCTGCTTTGAACTCTGGCTCACAGGAATCTAGGAAATACAGTAACTCCTTCATCATTCCACGGACATTATTCCCATTAACAAGAGCAAAACTCAGTTCCATTGCACGCCTAGGGCAAGAGACAGAAAACAGATAAAGTATCTTCCCCTAGTGAAGTAAAAAAAAAAAAAAAAAAAAAAACAAACACCCAAA
>JANHGB010010456.1:0-51901 GCA_026283785.1 Coracopsis vasa
CTGTGGCTGCCCCATCCCTGGCAGTGTTCAAGGCCAGGTTGGACAGGGCTTGGAGCAAGCTGCTCTAGTGGAAGGTGCTCGTGCCCATAGCAGGGGTTGGAACTGGATGAACTTTAAGGTCCCTTCCAACCCAAACCATTCTAGGATGACTATAATGATTAAATGGACCCTGCCATGCCCGAGATCCAGGGCTTTGTCTTTGAACACTTCAGCTTTGTGACACCTTCAACTCTTCATCAATTTACTCCATCATTTGCACTTTTTCCAAGTGCAATCAAACAAGCAAAAGCCTCTTGCCTGCTCCTGCTTATAAAGCCAGGGCTGGTGAGCACAGTCCCCCAGCTACGTGTGTTGCCCCCATTGATGAGGGGTGAGACTGACCCTTGGGGCAGGAGCATCCATAGACTGCAGTCAGAAGAGGCATTTGCCCAGGCTGAGACGTGGGGGTTGCTGTACCACAGAGGGGGACTGTCCCCGGAGAGGCAGACAAGGAGGGGCAGGGTCTCCAGAAGCAAAGGGTCAGATCAGCATTCCATGCCTGCTCCCAGTGCTCCTCTGTGCCGGAAAACATCCCACCCCTGTGTCCCAGCAAGACCTGGCCATGCCCCTCCACCCCTGCGCTGGGAAAGGGGCTCCCAGATGTAAAAACGACTTTTGAAACTGAAAGGCAATTCATGTAAGTGAAATACTTCAAGGTCTGAAATTCCCTGTAGGACCCCAGAAACTCTAGGAACACGGAGCGGGGAAGAAATCTTCAAATCCCTCTTTTAGAATTGAAATCACTTTATAGACTACCAGAGCTCGAATAGATGTGGGAGGAATTTTAATGACTGCAGGTATTTCCTGCCTATAAATGATTGTCACTTGCTGAGAGGATGGATCTTGGGGGTGGGAACACCGGGGTCAGCTCAGCAAAGCCCTCTCGCCCTCCTTCCAGCCGTGGGGGCCCCAACCTTGGCCAACCCCAGGCAGCCCCGCTGTGCTCCGGGCACGGATAACGGGAGCCCCACGGCAGCCATCAGGATCATCCCTTGCTATGACCACATGCAAACACCTGCAAAGGCGTCTTGGTCACAGATGTGAGAGCCGTGACCTTGTGCCACCTCGCCCCTCCGTCCAAGCAGGAGCATTCCCACCGACCCCTCTTAGAGCAGCAGGGAGTTAGGGAAAAGTTAATCCTGGGAATGACGGATAGAAGGAAGCTGTACTACAGATAATTTATTGCATGGGAAAGAAAGCAAAAATAAAATCTGCATCCCTAATTTCTTTTTCCTTTCAAAGGCTGGTATCTGATCTTGCAAACTGTGTTATATATGTTTACATTTCTATAAAAGCAAATGCTCCTCGGAGGAGCAGCTTAGGTAATTCACATTTGCATCATGTGTAGCTATGATAAATAATAAATATGTAGCTGATAAATGGTACTGTGCAACTGGAAGGCCTATTTTTTATTGAATGGCTGACTAAATACTCATGTAAAAGTCATAACTTGATGCTTCTTTTACCCTGGGGCTGCAGTAATTTATTATCGTAATTTATACACGCTGCCGTGGTGAGGGGACAGTTTTAGACCAGCCCAGGGACCATCCTGTCCCATCAGCTCCTCCCTTTGGGTGCGTGAGGGGGGTGTCCCATGGGACGTGTGATGAGCAGAGAGGTGCAATGGGTCAAATCCTGGTGTTTGGGGTGAAATGGTGCCATGAGAGCAGGGGAGAGGTGAGTAAAGAGTCACCCCCTGGCACTACCCGGAGCTGCAGCACATGCCATGTGGTCCAGGGGAGCAAAGGGACCATCCTCCACAGGATCCTAGCACTGGATGATGCGCTGGAGGTGACCATGGCTGCTCTGGCACCAGTGAGTCCATATGATGCTATCACACCATCAGCACATGCTTCAGAGCCACACGTGCACTGGCACCCATGTACATGGGCACCCACATGCACACGCACCTGCACATCACAGCACATGCTCATCCACAAACCCATGTGGAAGCAGGAGCCTGTCCACATCGCATTCCTGCTGGATCATAAATCCCCATCCCAGGGCTGGACCCCTCTCCTGGGGATGTGATTTCAGCCCCGCTCAGATCAGGAAATCTCTGCCCTGCCCACCCCACACTTGACTTCACGAAATGGCTCTGGGGAATGCACCGATAGCCTAAAACCTGCAGCTCAGGCAGGAAAACTGCGGTTCATAAAGCAAAGACCTGCTGTCCAGCCTGCGAGACAGGGACCATAAATCCTGCCATGCACAGCGGCTGGAGCTTCCCTTTAAAAACATACAGAGGACAAACCCATCCCTCCCAAAACACGAGTGGGCCCCATCCCTGCCAACGACCCACAGGATTAATTGGAGAAGGAACTTAAGACATATATTCCAGGCAATACTCTGCCTTTGATAATTTAGAGGCAGCCATGATAACCACTATTTGTACATGACAGTCATATGAAATAATAAACCTTGCTAGCTATAAACATTACCAAATTCTGACACTATTGATTTATTATGTCTAACAGTGACATCAAACCGAACAACTGACAGAAACAATGTTACAGCTTTAAGAGC
This sequence comes from Coracopsis vasa, assembly GCA_026283785.1. Taxonomy (NCBI): domain Eukaryota; kingdom Metazoa; phylum Chordata; class Aves; order Psittaciformes; family Psittacidae; genus Coracopsis; species Coracopsis vasa. Next base: position 2,566 of record JANHGB010010456.1, read on the forward strand.
AGTTTGTCAACGATTAATTCTGCCAAACGGGGTTTAGGTTTATGCTGGGACTGCTTGTCTAGCAGTTGTCAATCCAAGCAAAAATTACTACTGCCACACGTCTGCTCACGCCAGCCCGAGGCGCCGCTCCGCTAGCCCTCATTACCCCTATCACTGCAAATACAGATGCAAGGCCAGTCCCTATTTAATATGCGTGTTAATTATGCAAATTATTAATTGGGCTGGTGCTTGAGGACTTGTGTTTATGCCCAGATTAGAGTCAATAACTGTATCACACAGCATTTTAAGCCTGACCTGTGACAGAAATAAAGCTGTGCTGAAAGCGGTGTTTTCTCTGCGCTGCGGCTCCTCGCCATGCTGGCTGAGGTGGCTCCACGCACCAGGATAAACCCCATGGGATGTGCGAGCAGGATGGCTCCACGTGCTCCTTTGCTCCCAATCGCACCCTTACCAGCATTCCCTGTTTTTTCCAGGTGTTTTTACAGCCATTTTCTCCTCCAGCAGGAATGTGGGGTTGCCCTATTTATATTACGCTGTCAGTAAAATGCGTATGACGTGGTATTATACATTGTAAACTCCTTTGATTTTTTCCTAAACCAAATACATTTAAAGGCCCAAGGATCGGGGGCAGAGCTATGAGGCTTTTCCAATTAAAATTTACAGCAGACGACGTTGTAAATTTTATACAGTTGTAATGCTTGCTGCAGTTGTGCTGAAATGGGAACTATTGATCAGCCTGATTTCCCAGGATACACGAGGGGGAAACAAGGTATTGCACAAGCAGAAACAAAACTTTCATTTGTAAAGCCTTCTATTATACTTTACTGCCCTCATTTGGTTCCAGATGCATCTCTCTTAGCAGAAGAAATAAGGTCAGAACCTCTTCCCCAAAGAATAACGGAGCAGAGGAGGTGAATGGGGATGTTTCTGCACTGCCTTTGCTGGCTCGCCCGGTGCAGGGGCTGGTGCAGAGGGGCAGCACTGCCGGGGCCATGATGCAGTGTGGTGAAGAGAGCATAGGGCCAGGGGCTCACTGGAGCCCCAGGACCTGCACCCTGTGGTACCCGAGGGGTTCCTAAGCCTACAACAGAAGGGCTGTGGGCCTTGTTTGGGAACAGCGAGTCTGTGTTTCCAGCAAGGGTAAGATTGGCAAATACACCCAGCCTGATATACCGAGGGGAACTGAGAAGATGACCCATTGAAAACAGAAGGGAAGGCACAGGGACACGGGGAAGAGGCAGCCCTGGAAAGCAGCACTCACTGCATCACGTGCTGGGTACCGGGCTCTCAGTCACACCACCAACACACAGGCACAGGCCACCTCTGCTTTTCCTCACCACAACAACCAGAGGAAAACCACATCATGCAGTTAGTTTATCCAAGTCACTGGCTTTGCCGCAAGGGGCTGGTGTAAGGCACTGGTCCTGGAGGCACGGATCCGGTGTGTGCAGCATCCCATCCTGGATCACACACGGCCTCCTAGAGCTGTTTGCCAAGGCTGGGGGCTGCTGCTCACCCAATCCTGCTCCACACCAGGCTCTGGACCCTTATGCTGCACACGGCCACATGGCCCCAAAGCCAACATTGCCAGGGCTGGGGAAAAGCCCAGTATGGAGCCAGGAGGGACCCCCAGGCTCATGGGGCCATGGGGACAGCACCCTGTTGTGCACCAGCCTTCACTGCACAGCAGGCACTGCCCGGCGGCCCGGCCACCACCACAGCACTGCCGGCTCTCTGCTCTTTTCCCTCAGCTTAAAAGAGGTTCAGACCCAATACGCTCTCTTCTTTATGGAGAAGATAACCCTTTCTAATGGAAAGCTGGCACGAACAGAGCTGCCGCCCGTCCAGCAGCTCTGCTCGACAACACTAAGAGCATTTACATATGAATTATGGCCACCTTCAGACCTGAAATACAATGTTCTCTTTCATTTACACGTTTTCTGCAGCTCTTCCTTCATTGCAGCCCAAGGAGTGTGCCAGGCCTTGGGTGCTGAGGTTTCTAGGAACACCGCTGCAGTGATGCTCCTCACCTGCATCTCCCCAGCAGCCACCGGCCATGCAGCTGAGCACCTCTTCCTAGGGTAAGCACCACCAGCACTTGGGGACCAAACCCCAGCATCTCCTTCAGCCACACCAGGAGGAGATACGGTCCCTGACTTTAAAAGGTGGCACACAGGGAGCTAGAACCTGCAATGTCACCTGCCTGAACTATGGTGAATTTAAAATGCTAACAACAAAGCCAGTGCTAAGTTAAAAAGAGGAGAAAAAAAACCCTAGACAATGGATGATCCCAATAATGGGAAAAGATAACAAAGCCCCTGGATCCTAGCATCTGGCACTAAATGCACTTTTCTGTAAACTGAATGGCGGCTTCCAAACTGCGCCAAGCATTACTCCTTTGCCAAGGCAGTAAACAGCTTTTATCAGCAATAATGATGGCATAATCCCAGCTAAAAAGGAAAGTAACATATGGCAGCAGCCCTACAAACACCATCCCAACAAAGTAGGGGGCATTTTTATTACAGCGTCCACTTGCAGAAAACCTGCCAGACTACTTCTCTCTTTTCTCCTCTCTTTTTTTACAGGTTATCATCTTCGCTGTTTGAGCTGAATGTGGCATTTGGGGGTTTTAAACTAATGAGTTCATTTTTCTAGGGAAAAAAAAAAAGGAAGAAGAGGAGGATAGGATACCCGGAACTGACAGATGACAACGAACACAAACAGTCTTGTGAGATGAACGTATAGGCTTAACACAGTGCTGGGGAAACAAATAAATGCTGCAAAGGTGCCACATTATTTCCAATATTATTATACAGTTTAGGCTTAGGTGCAATGCTGTGTTTGGAAAACAAATATGTGGGAAGTAATAATTCAGGCCTTAACCAATTTTTTTCTCTAATGATGCAATACGTTATATAGGAGCACTGCTAATAGGTCAGGTGTAAATCAGTGCAAATTTTGTTTACAAGCTGATTTCAAAAACAAAATTAATCTAACATTATTAACCTTTTTTAATGGCTGGCATCCTCATTTATATTTGTGGATCTAATATTCACAAAACGGATTTTAAGCCCAACCGTGTATTTATCAAAAGCAGCATGAGACACAACGCCCCTGTGAAGCACGTCGAGGGTGGACTAAAGGCTCGGTCGCCCTCACCCCGTCTTGCTTTTAATTGATGGAACAGCGGTTTGCTTTCCCCCCATCTCTCATGATTTGCTGAAACACCATCTCCAAGTGAAGGAGGGCTTCCAAGCGCACTCGGGCTCCGCAATCTCATCATGCAATTATTTGAAAACATTACAATTTGCTAATTATCATGCTAATTATTCTGCCCTATCCGTTTGCCATCGTGTCGTACAATTAAGCGCTGTTTACGCCATGCAAACGGGGGTGCGGATTGGGGAGCCGCTGTGGAAAAGTGGAGGAATGCACTAATATTTTTTTGACATCTTTACCTATAAATATTTTTTCAGACTGAAAAATGTATCTAATAGCTCCACTCACTGATGTGCACTGCAGTTTACCACAGTGTCTATATTTCTGTTGTCAGTTTTACAGTATCTCCCTTCATTAAACCTATCAAGTTTTCCTTTTGATCATGCAACCAAGGCCAGAAGACAGATATCTTCCTGGAACAGAGCAGTCTGCCAAGTCTTTCACAAGACCAGCTTTAACCTCCCTATTGATTTTCTCAACACTGCAGCCATTCATTGTTTGTGACATTTGGCTGTCGGCTCTTTAACACCCTTCAACCAAATCAATTTCATATTTTTGTCAATGCCCTGCTAGAGGATGAGCAAAATGGGAAGAGACTTAGCATGATTTAGAATGTTGATTTTCTAGAGCGGTTTTATCTGTAGTTTTTACAAGCCTTATAAAGTTAATTCAACATGTTTATTTAAGCATACGTAATAAACAGGGAGAGAAGCACTACCAGAGTTAACTTTCAAATCCTCCAAATCTAATTCATGAAGGAAGCTAAATTATTCTATCAATGTCAGTAAAAATAGATGGGTGGCAATCCTGTTCCCCCATAACCAGAATATGGCACTGATAGATCTAGCACCTCCTGTGGGCTGCTCCTCCTGTGTAAGGAGAGGTAGTGAGGCTGGGCCCTAAAAGAGAAGAAACTGTGCTCCTGAGCTATAGATGCTAGAAAACAGTGTCTGCTGAGCAGGAGGCTGAGCCATGCAGGACATAGGGGAGATGGGAGTCGGATCCTGGGGGATGGAGGGTCAAGGGAGCCCTTAGGTGGCTCTGCCTGGACATAGTTTCTAGCCAAGACCCTCGTACAGCAGTTGTACCTATTAGTCTCTGGTTTCAGGGATGCTGCTCTCCCATCACCACAAGCCCTGCCTACAAGCAGCTCCAAACCCTGCCAATGGGAATAGGGATGTAGTGCTCAAGGAAAGCAAGTGAGAAGCCTGGTCCTCAGAGCCCTGAGCATCCCATGACACTGCAAGCCAAACCCTGGGGACTGGTAGAATACAATCACAACCCAACCAGCACTGCTGTAATGTGTCCATCACCAGACACATGTGGAAAGAGGCAGCTTAATGCCTGAGATGGGACCAGTGGGTCCAGCCCCAGCCCCACACTTCCCTCCAAGCCCACACACCATCACTCCGACCCACACACACACCCCAGGGATGCATTTTGGAGTGGAAAATGCTCATGGACAGCCTGGGCTTTCCATGCCCTCCTCTGGTGTCTCCAAGCTTGGCATGTGTATCATCACTACGGCCAAGCCCAGTGTGCCCCCCCCAAAGCATGAAGATACTGTAGTGGAATCATTTTTACACAACATATTCATCTGAAAGACCAGCAGCATTAAAATGTGGATTAACAGCTTGGCAGCTTGAACAGCTTATTTGGAGTCAGCAGGCACTGTGGTGTAAATATGTATTTAGGGCATTTCGAGGATGCATGTTAAAGACATGGAGGATTATACCCGTGCTTCCCTGCATCCCTGGATTTATGCTGTGTTTATTAGACGCCTATAGATATGGTAGGCTTGGTAAATATTGTTACGGAAGCAGTTACTGCCGGTAATGATCTTGTCTGATCTTTTGTGCCTTGTCTACACATCCCCTCGCACTTCTGGTTTAATCTCCCATCTAAAGACAGGACAAAAATGCTTTTGCTGAGTAGGACAAGGGACTCTCCTCACATCCTACCCCACTGCAGAGGTTACCTGCAGCCCCATGGCTCCTGGGGAGCCCGGACTGTCCTTCACATCCTTCCCCTCTATTTTTAACTGCTGATAAATTGGAGAGACTCCTGCTTAAACCATGTTGGTTTCAAGGACGTGGAGGACGGTGACAGCAGCAGTTGACACTTCATTACATCAGAGACACGAGCAGGAGGGGACCCCTCTGTCCCCACAAGGTGGCTGGGGGGGGATATCAGGGGCTGCTCTCATCCTGCCCATGCCCCTTGGGGTGCCCAGCACCACAGTGTGCACCCCTCAGCCTGGCCCATGCAAGCCCCTGTGGCAGTTTGCCGTAGACCCCCAAACCTTTGCAAGCAGGGAATGAGCTCCTATGGGGTTCACCTTAATCCGTCCGGCTGCAGGGCAGGGGCTGCAGCGCTGCCAGCATCACACCCGACCATATTGTGGGAAAAGGCCTGATGAGAAATGAATGTGAAAAAGCAATTGTAAAAACCAGTTTTTAAGTGTCTCAGCCTTGCCCCTGGGGAAGGAGGACACGGTGTGTTTAAAATACTGTGCTTAAAATAAAAACACATTCGCCATGCTGCCAACCTATTTTGCTGGGTTCCTGATATTGCCGCTTCCGAGACCACGTGCACACCAGACCCCCTCCTCCCCTGGGATGCTGCAGGACAGCTAGAGCCAAGGTTAAAAATAAAGCTTGCAGAATGGTTTCCCAGCCTGGTGTCCTCCAAATGAGGAATACACCCAAACCAGTCCTCTGCTAAACCTCAGCTGATGGAGGACGGGTGGGATGGATAGGATGGGACAGGCAGGTGGGATCCCGTATGTGGTACCCAGAGCGGGGGGAACCCTCACTATGCATCCTCCCAACGCCTTTCTAACCTGAGCCCTGACACATTTTGTGAGTCTTTTCCCGCCCTTTCCCATTGCCACATGTCCAATGCATGCAACAGAGAAACTGCCTGATTTAACAAGAAAACCCTTGGAAAACTAACAGCATGGGTGCTCAGCTCATGTAAACAAGAGCTTTACCACCAAAGTCATTAGCAGTTTGCACCAGATAAGGATCTGGCCCAAGGTTCGGAGGTGGCCACCTCTCAGCTGTGGGTTTTCAGCTCACCCCAACTGGGATCCCCGCACAGGAGCACAAGCGCTTGGTGGTGTTTTGTTCAGAGCTGCCTTTCAGTACCAGGACGAAGAAATGCACCCAGACTTTGTCATTTTAAATAAGCGGGTTTCAAATCTAAAGCAAAAACCTGTCCAGTCTCATGTGGGAAACATATAAGGATCAAACTATGAGCAGAGGGGGCTGTGCAGAAGGAGCATTACCTGCTCCCATTCATCCCAACTCACCCTCCCCTGCACTGAGAACAGCCATCAGTCTCTGCTGGAGTGCGCTGGCCCGGCCAGGATGTGGAGCTGAATGGCCCTTATCAGATGGGCCTCCTGGCAGGAGACCTGGCTGCCCCGGCACTGGGATCAAGGAGCTCCCAAAATACCAGAAACACAATTCAAAGCATTTTTCATGCCCAATGGAGCGGCAAAAGAGCAGCCTGGAAAATGCATTTTAATATATTTACTATCCTTTTTAGTTTTCTAGCCCCAGATAGGAAGACAAGAGAATTTCTTGCTTGCAACAGCCCCAGAATATTCCATTATTCCCCTGTTATTTTACTCTGGGATTTTTCCCACTATGCCCCAATATCCTCATATTTTCAGCTGCAGCGTGTTTGCTTTGATGATGCCTTAACCTAGAAATAGTCTGCGGTTGTTTACCCGCTGGTAGAGCTTCAAATATTATATTCTCACATTTTTAAATCAGTGCAGACACCTGAGACAAAAAGTGTCCCAAAAGCTGCCTACAAGAGCTACATGCTGGTCACTCTTTCTTGTCAAGGTTGATTTATTACCTCCTTGCTGTTCAATTTCACATTTTGTCCTCATCATATCCGTGGCTCATGATCATTCTAGGCTGACCCTTGTAGGGCAGGCAGGGAATATTGATAAAACAATTATCTGTTAGCCGTTCATTTGATTTTCCATTTCAATTACGGATTGCACGAGGCAAAAGGAAAAAGATTGCATCATTGATTTTTCTACCTTACAACAGTAAAGAGTTGCTTTGATGGTTATAAAATGAATGCAACTCAACCATGCTTTTAAAGGTCATATTTTTTGTTTTACTATATTTCTTAAAAGCCTTAATATATGCAACTGTAAAGGGGGGAGAAGCCTGCATCGTCAGATCAGACAGCTCGATACAAAGCACACGTATGCCAAAGAAACACAGGTGAAAAGAAACCATGCTCTAATGTATTTACAATAAATCTGATCTTCCCTCAGCAAACTCCTCGGAATCATTCTGCAGCCACGACGTGGCTCTGGAGTCAAACGCCTGCCTGCAAATGCCTCTCCTCGCATGTAGCTAAGGAGAATTTAACAAGCCCTTCCTGGCAAAGTGGCCTCCTGCCTGATGGCGAGCGCCATGCTCCGGCTCCCGGCTCCGCGGCATTACTGCACATTAAGTTTGTTCTGATTGCACGATATGCAGAGAGCGACTGCGGAAGGAGATGTATTATCCCTGCTAAAGAGAACTATGTTAAAACTTCACCTATCTGAAGGGGATGATGATGTGCTCTTGCCAGGCAGTGATCCGGGACGGTCACACTGGCGCGGGAGCGGTGCTGAGCCCTCGGCACTCCATCACGGTTCAGCGCCCGGCTCAGCTCCGGGGGATTTTCACATGGCCGACCCTCGGAGAAGTTCAGCCTTTGATCAAGGTTTAGCGTGCCTGGAGTGGCCGTGGCGCAGGAAAGGGCTTCCATTTTCTGTGTCATAGGGTGCCAATGTTGATCTCCTTAAAGCCCTAGAGTTTTCTTCCAAGACTGGATTACGCTCAGCAATTAAGGTAATGAACTGGCTGAGGTAACAAAGCATAATGATCTCTTTTGTCCTCTGAATGCTTATGAACTCCGCTCATTCACAATAGTCTGGAATGCAAAGCTTTCTCCAACACTGCGCGGCTTAAAACTGTGTAAAAATGATTACTTCCATTATGCCTTCATGGTTTGACATTTTTAATTTAAACACCTGTAATATTTAAGCATACTTCTCAGAACCAAAATACCCACTCTCAAAGAATGCTAGCTTACGTTCTGGTAATATTTTGACATCTTATGAGTATTATTTTAATGCCTGAAAAGATAATGTGATGAATCCATTGCAAATAGATCAAAATATGTGTGGAGGGGACTGCTTTGCGCTTTTTGTTTCAAAACAATGGGGGTTTCAAAATAAGGCACAACAGCTGAGAGAGGAGTAACATTTTCAGACAGCAGAATATTGTGTCAATAACGGAAAGAGCCGAACCACATTGTCTCTGCATACGTGCAGGCAAACGCAACACAACTTTTGCTTCAAATCAAGCCCTTTTCTGCCGTATTAAACACCCGCTCGCACGCTGCAATCCTCTCCCAGCACAGGGCATTTTGATGCAGCTATTTCACGTCTTCTAAAGCGTTTACTTAAGGGTTTATTTATTTATTTTGAAACATCTGGCTACTCCTTTGACATTTTTTTTCAGGTTTTTTGCATGATATAAACCTCCTGCACTGCAGAATCCGCTGCACTCTGATCTTTCATCTTAACACATTTCCAGCCCCAAATTTCACTTCAATCTCACCTCATCTCTCCATACTACATTAACCCCTGGCAATTGCCTTCCAAATGACCCCATTAAGCTGTAATTGCCTCAGCAGGCCTGCACTTTCGCTTGTAATTCTGTACCTCTCATCTCCCAGACGTTCTCTCAGCATCATTTCGTGTTCTGGCTCCCTTCACTGAGCTCAGCTTATGACCTCGCTGCACCATGGCCGAAATGACTACTAAAAGCATAACAGAGACGGAATTCCATTACTTATTTTTAAAAGTTCTCTGGTGCCCTAATGTAATATTCTTTGGGGAGTGTTGTCAAGGATACCAAGCACCAGCCATTAAAACCTTTTGTTTCCCAAGGCATTCCGTCTTTTATTAATAAATAAAGATAAAGAGAAGCTCATCCACCCTCCACAAAGTCAGCGTGTGCTTGCAACGGTCTGGTACAACTTCAGTCCTTATTCTACCCCTTTTACACCCAGGAGCAGGGACGGACAGGCTGGCAGCAGTAATGTGCCTTGCCCAGCACAAGTGCTGCTATGTGCAGATAAATTAAAGCCATTGTGCAGATAATTCTGCAGGAGCAACTCTGCACAGTGCTGCCTGCCTTTAACATATGCTGCCTTCACACATGTAATGAAAATTAAAGCTGAGGTCCGAGTAGCTTTACGTGCGGACGCAGCGCAGAGAAGGAGGCAAAACTAAAACTGTCATATCCCACTGTCAGGGCTAACAGTCTATCAAGGATAATGGGAATCCCCAATGGAGGCGAACAAAACAGCATGGAAAAAGCTGGCTAATCCTTTAACCGGGTTTGTGGCTCAAATGTGTTAAGGAGGAACCTCCCGCTCACGGCTGTTGTGAGACGGCCAGGAGACATATATTTCAGATTGAAAATTAATTGGTGCTGGATCCAAGCAAGCCTTTGTAGCAAGCAGTAACCTTTTCATTTTATGGTCATGACACTGAAATATTAAGATCCCTCTTCTCCCATAAACTATATAAACAGAGGCACTCTGAAAAATTGAGGTAGTTTTTTTCTGTGGCAGAGAAGGAGTTTTACTCTTAATTCATAATAAAACGTAACGCCGAGGCTGACGTGGTGGTAGGTTCACGCTCAAAGGGCTCCGGTGCAGGCTGGTGGAGGAGATGGTGCTGCCCCACATTGTGATGGTGGGATCGGGACCATCTGAGCATCCTCCTCCTCCGTGGGGCACCAGCAGCAGCTCCCTGGCAGAGCAGGACGTGGCTGCATTTTGATCATCACCATCACTCCCTGGCTGTCACATAGAATGGAGGAGAACTTCACAGGGCCATGGTGCAGCTGGGTGCTGGCACAGCAGAGCCAGCTCCATGAAGAGGTGGCTGTAGAAAGGCCCATCAGAGGCTGTCCAGCACTGGATGACGCTGCTGATGTGACTTCCCGCTCAGGAAACCTCTGCTCATAAACTGCTGGTGTTGGGATGGTGAATCAGAAGGGTCTGCATCTCATGCGTGACCTATTAGCTGTTTCCTTCAGCATCTGCTGCTCATCACCAACTGAGACAGAGCGCTGGACCAGGTCAGCCCTCCATCTGATCCAGGAGATCCATATGGTTTGGGTTGTTTTTCTTTTTGAAACCCTATTTGTGGCAATAATGAGTCTGCACGGATTTTTAGCCATGAAATAGATTCCATCCAGGATTCTGAATTAAAAGCAGATTCCCGAAAGCTTTTAAAAGCCTGTGTTAAGGATGTTTCATGCCCATGGTGCTGGGAGGGGACACTGCCCATGGGGCACTGTGCCACATCAGGACTGAGGCTATGGCATGTCCCCTTGACATTCCCTCGATGTCCCCCTTGACATGTGCAGGTCATCTCAGCAAGACGGTGTCTGTAAAGTCCCTCCCTTCACCCTAAAGTCACCTCCCCTGACCATCTTCTATGGAGAATCCTCATAGATAAGATGATGAAATCAGTCTGATCACTGATCTGCTCCATAGGTGCCAGAGCAGATGAAACACAAACCAGAACTGTCCCATGAAGGGACAGTGTCTGCTGGCAGATGTCTGAGCTTGGCTCATTCCTCTGGCTGCGCGCGAGCTGCACATGGCAGCAAACATCACAGCTCTGCCTGTATTTATTCTACACACTAGGCAGGAAATTTCCATTTCATGCATCACTCACGTTTTGTACTGACTCTGCGAAGTCAGTGCTTACACTTGCCATAAAACCAGGAGGAACTCTAATTGCTTTGGTGTTGCTATTGTTTGAAATTTCAGTTTAGGCTCATTGGGCGCCAATTCTGTTTGCTTTTCAGTAAAGCCGGTGTTACCGGAGGGAAAAGCAGAGACAAGAAGCTGAACAAAAAGTCATCCTAAGTACTTGAGTTATTCTTGCTTTCTTTCAAATGAACTCTGAGTTTATCATAGGCTCCTGGTCTGTAAAGCACAGATAATGCCGGTTTTGTCAACATCCTGAGAAGAGATTATCGGCACCAACAAAAGCTGTAATCAGCTGGGTCTGCGCCGGTTCAATTAGAAGCAGCCAAGGATCATCTTTACCTCCGGCTTTGCACATTCCCAGACCATGGGCGGCCTCTGAACATCACCTGCAACTCAACCTGGCATGTGTTCCCCGGCACCTACAAGCAGCACAGTGCAGACAAACGCCTCTTCATGTGGTATTTTGGCTCTCTCTATTATCAGCTTACATAGGAGTGAAATCCTCCACAGAATGTGGGTTTTTCCATGCAGAGGTTTCAAGTGCGTTACCAAAAACGATCCTCAGAAGTGTTATAAATACCCAAACCAGTGAAATCACAGAAGATAAAGTGCCTCCATCTCCAAAACTTTGCAATATTTCTTGTTTGCCTGGTTACTGAAGTAAACACGAGTTAGAGAGGCACTTTATTGCCATTTCCAGAGTTCCTGGACATGTCTAATGAAAATAGCAAGTCATGAAGCATAGCACGGCATCAATGCCACAGCAGAGGCAACTGTGAAAAATGACTTGTGCTTCCAATATTCCAGAATCCTTCTCCTCTCTTCCCAGAACTAAACTAAATAACTCAATGCCCCATTTACCTCTCACCTACCTGGGGTGAGGGAGGCATCCCTGAGCTCTTTGTATGAGGTACACCGGAGGGATGGAGCAGCCCGTCACGGGGGGGAAGGATGAATCACACCATCAGTTTTTAAAGGAGTATTTTCTGAGTGCCAGGGATGCTGGTGTGGAATTAAGCAGCAAAAGAGAATTGCACATGAGATACTGTGGAAAAGGACCCCAGCTCCACTCGTGCTATACCTGGTACCTGCCTTGATGTATCCACAGCCCGGCGTCACAGCACTAACCAGAAGGATGGAAACATGCCAGTAGTTGGCATTGGACAGGCACCAACACAAAGAGACACAGGAGACAGACACAGCCCCACAACCAGCAAACAGCATCCTCAGCCCAAGCCATGGTTCCACTAAAACCAACCAAAATGAAGCACACCAACAGAGATGAAACTTTCACCATCAAGGCAAGGAAGCCACAAACGCCCTGACATGATCCTGGAAGGGAAACAGAGCCCATCAGATCTCTACCCACAAGAGAGCAGCTGGAGGACGCATCAAGAGGGTTCCTGGGTTTTGGGGATGCTTATTGCTCTGGGAGCAGAGCAGTTCTCTCCTGAGCTGCTGTGACACCAGCGTACGAGGCATTAGGTTGCCTTCAAGATGCTGCCCAGTTTCCACAAGCAGATAGAGAAGGCTGGTAACCAGTCATGGGCTGACAGGACAGATTTGCTGTGGGTTAGGGCTAACCTCCTCAGAAGGGACATTTACGGCATCATTAGGAGCCCTCCCACCATCTGTGCTGGGTACTGGGATTGTTCTCTCCTTCATCTCTGGTTGCATGTGATGAATGGTCGAGAAGAAAAGCCAGGTGTTTCCCTCAGGAGGAGCTCACCCCTCCAGTGTTTCATCCACGTTTGGCTCACAGAGTGCCCACAGTGGAGGGTGAAAACCCAGCTCTTGCTGTGAAAGTTTCACAGAATCCCAGACTGGTTTGGGTTGAAGGGATCTTAAAGCTCATCCAGTTCCAACCCCTGCCACAGGCAGGGACACCTTCCATTAGATCAGGTAGCTTCCAAAAGCATTAATCCTTTTTGGGAGCTGCAGACCAGCTTCTGCATTGGAGTGGGGCTTCTCTCCCACTCAGTGCGATGGGATTCCCATGGCACAGGGCACTGCCCACCCTGGTGCTCAGCCTGCTCCTACCCCTACTTCCTCAGCAGACACAGCAAGAGCTTTTACTGCAAATGCACACACTGGCAGAGCCATTTTTAATGAACAAACAAATACAATACCCTGCATCACCCCGTGCTGAACTTTGCACCAAGAGTGAAATCTCCCATTTCCTCCACAGCAGTCTGTATCCTAAAGGACACATCTGGTGAGCTCCATTCCTCGCTCATTCCGGCTCCTCAACATGTTTACTTTTAACTCCTGCTTAACTCCTACTCCCTGAACTCCCAAAGAAATCCTCAGTTATTTCCTCTCCTGCTCTGCAGTCCCTGTCCCCAGCAGACACAAGTGCTGCTGTTCCATTGCAGTGACAAACACAGAACCATTCAGTAGTACTAATATCTTACCCAGACTTACTCGGTCCACGATACATTAACCCCTGTGCAACAAACCTGAATGAACTATAGATGGGTTCTGTAATTCAAAGCAAGAACTGAGCAAGAAAGAGGAAATTATGTGGATAATAAGACACCCAAACCCCATTCAGCAGCGCTGCTGCAGTGACCAGTCCAGCAGAGCATCACTCTGTAGCCAAGACAGACGATGAGAACTAAGAGCATCTACAGCCCCTATTATAAAATGCTTCGTATGAAACAAAATATGCTTTTTTTCGCAGGTAAAAATGATACAAAGCAGAAGCTGACGATAAATTTTTCCTTTCAGTTTTAATCAGGCTTCCTGTTGTAAAAGCTCAGCAGACAGTGACGCGAGACACTGCCTCCCAACTTCGGTTCACCTTTGCCGTTCCACCAGGGACACCGTGTCAAGATTGTTCAGCTTTTTTGATGAGTGCTGCGTGGGTAACTAATGTGTAAATGCAGATACGTATAGAAAGCGGTTTTGACAGTGATGTATTGCAACTGGTTCCAGATGTCGGCGAGGGATGCTTGGCCAGGCACCTGGGGCTCGCCTGCCACGGAGCTGCACCAGCACCAAACCAGTCTTCAAATAGATCACAAGGCTTTAACTCTCCAATTATAATCTTATTAAACAACCATCACTCGAGCTTCTGCTTCTCCTCTTGCAGGATGCCTACAAAATATCTCTGTGTTGTTGCTCACATTTTAATTTTAATTAAGGGCAGATAAGCTGCAATGTGAAGCTTAGCATTAAACCCTGCGGTTTGGCTGTCAATGGGAAACTTAAAAGCAAGCTGTTGAATCAGTCAAAATTAACCTTGTATTAATGTTTACCATTTTTTATATCACTACACCAAAACTTGCACATTGCACATGCCATACATTTACTAGGATATCCCCTAATTGCTAAAGTAAATGTTGAAATGGTGCAACAAATACTGCATTTCCTGTGGAAGATTACAAACAGGGAGTGGATTTGCCTTTGATACTGGAGCAAACTGCTGTGGAGGTTGATTTAAAGAAGGTGGTCTGCAAAATCCACTGGAATACACTGCTGAAACCCCCCAAGTGCCCAGCCATGGTTTGTGTCCATTGTGCCAAGGACTGGGCAACCTGCATATGCCACCGTGAAGGACAAGCATGGCATTCCACATGGGAGCTGTGGGTCCGATGTCCCCACACCTCCCTGCTTACACACTCCCTCCTCACTCATTAACAAGGGGGGATTTAAATAAAACTGTGTATTGAAAAATTAAGTGATTAATTAGTGCAGTAACAGTCGCACTCGATGCACAATTACTGCTGACAAGCCGCTGGATGCTGTGGCCGGTGTGCACCCGGGCAGAGTGCACGTTCCATTCCAAGGAGCAGCGTTTAACCTGCAGAGCTGATAAAGTTGCACTTGTTACAGCACAAGTGTTTGTAGCTCAGCTCCGACATCAGTGTTTGGTCCAAAGGGAATCCTTTCAAACAACCTGTCTGTCTCCCTCCTCCTCCGGCACGGAACTCACAGCGCTCTCGGGGGATCACCCCCAGCCACGCTCCCTCCTGCGGGTGTGATACCAGGCGCGCATTGATCAAGATAGCTGCAGAAAGCAGGCGGGCTGCTTATCCCAGAACAAAGAGGGAGACCTGTGCTGCTGATTCTCTCTATCGCATCAAAGGGTTCAGGACACGTTTAATACAAGCACTAGGACGAATGAGGAGTAGTGCCAGGAACCATGCTGCAGCACATAGGAATTACACCTTTCACCCCAAGCTCTCCATCTCTCAGCACCCTGTGCTGGGCTTGGAGCCCTCGTGATCGATAACCTTATTATGAGTAAACTGTTTAACTACAGCCTGATGGGGTGTGTTGGGTCTAGTGTCACTCGGTGTATTGATTGGGGGAAAAAAGGCAGACTGACCAGTTCCTGCTACTTTTCCAGTTGGATCATCACATTTCTAACCAACCTGCATTTAAATGATCAACCTGTAAAATTTTATTACTAGCACAGAATACACTGATGAATGGTGCCAGATAGCACAAGAACCGTAAACAATTACTTCCTTTCTGCTTATAGGGCTTCTGTTATGACAAATCTTTATTAGCCATTTGTGGCATAACATAAACCACCCAGAGCCAGGACTGGGCTTCTTCTGCCATCTCCTGCAACTGGAAGGATGGAGACTGTCCCAGCCTGGACAAAGTTTCAGGGGCGCTCTGATTGACCAGTGAGCTTTTTACAATGACATGCTCTGCATTTTGAGTCAGTGCATAGGAACCAAAGGACCTTGTGCTTCACTAAAGCAGAAACGGATTAAAAATGGCCTTTTCCTGCAGTCCACAGGCCAAGATAGGAGCAAGACGATACAGATCTCTCACACACGGCATGTTAATGTACAAGAGCATCCTGGTGTGAACAGCCTGGCTGCACAGGCGTTTCTCCAGAGGACTGGTTGTGTGCTGATGGTGAGGAATGGTGAACGTGGATGTACCAGGATTCCATGCTCAGCTTTAACATTCCTGACAGCACTGCAGCAATTCTATTCTGATTTTTTACATCATTTTCTGTTTCCTGGCTAACAAACTGGTCAAAAGTTGTGTCTGGAAAATACCAACATGATTTGGGCAGTTAATACCGAGACAGAATATTAGGCAAGTAATTAAGATGGTTGGATAATTGCAAGGAATGTTAATTCCTCCAGGCTTTGTAGTGGAGAACAAGGGATGGTTTGGGACCAAGACCCCCGTCAGGATGTCACATGCGGTGCAGGGGAGCAAGATGTAGTGCACAGGGGCCCAGCAGGTGCCTACACATATGACAAGTCACAGAATCCCACAGGAAATTCCCACTATTCTGGGTGTGCTGCTGCTGTTCTGTACTTTTCACTGCCTTCGGAAGACGAGGAAGAGGATTATGATGAGACACGCAATGGGGATTATAGAGAGATGGGTCCAGATTTAAAATCCACTGAAGCTAATGTGGGTTTTCCAAGTTGCTTTCCCACCTCTGGATCAGTTCCCCAGCTCTGCACAAGCCCCTTGCACCAAAAAATGCTCCTTCCCCTCCTTTATGTTGTGCACTGGGATGGGTCTGCTGAGCTAATAACCATAGGGAACAGAATTCATATTCCCAGGAACGGATGTTCTACTGGAGTGCCTGGTCTGACCTGCTACCAGGTCTGTAGTGTCACACTGCAGGGTGCAGAGCCTCCACACACACACACACACACACACACATATTCTGGTTATAGTAATACAAAAGTTGCTAAGAAACACACACATTTCATCAGTGCCATGTGCCAGCAGACTACAAATCAGCAACATATTTAGAGAACCATCCATATGCATCTCATTCTAGGTAAAATACCAAATGAGCTCAGATTTGGGCTTCAAACAGACAGGATGTAAATGCAAGTAGGAAACATATTTGGAGGCTAAGTTGGGAGCCCTTTTTCACGCAGAGAACGCTCAGTGTGGAATGGCCTGGCAGGCAGGTTCAGCCAGGCAGAAAGGCTGAGATCATTCAAGAAACAATTAGATAGCACCGTGTGGGGAGCAGAGTACTTAGCTGGGAATGCACCCTGATGCTCCGATGGGCTTTTACTCCATTTAACAACATATCTCGCAGCCTCGCAGCCTCTGGTATCCTCTTCTCTAGGCTTGGGCAGCGAGTTGGGAAGAACTTTCCCAAAATGCATGTGAAAACACTTCCCCAGCCTGTGACAAGGGCAGTGAGAAGCCTCCTGCAGACAGAGGTGGGCACACTGCATTTCATAAGCTGTTTGAGACATAATCAGGTTCTGATGCCCAGGACAGAACCCAGACCACAGCATCAGCCCGCTCCCACCCTGCGGCATGAGGGTCTCACCTGCTGGTACCTATATGGAGCCACACATGGTGCTGCGGGCAGGAGGGGGACCAACCACCACGTCCCCATCTCACAGGCCAGTGGAGAAGAGGCACAGCACCACGGGCACACATTTAGTCTCTGTAGGAGTCACCGACCAGCTAGCTGCATGAGGACTGCTCTCCTGCAGCACGCAGGAGAGGAACAAAGTCAGGTTCAAGCATCGGGCACCGGCGACCGCCTGTCTAGAAACAGCACTTGAGACAAACTCTGCTAAACACGACAGAAACGCCTGCATCCCATTGACACGAGGCCCCATGCTGGGACCTGAACTAACAAATATTTCATGATCTGGATGTGAAAATCTACAAATGAAAAAGAAATTACCGTAGGTACTCAGTCCTCCGCCAGCGAACTCGTAGGAAAAGGAGTTAAGAGATGCTAAGGAGGCACGGTCACTTGTCATGAATATTCACCCAGAAAAATAACAATAATAATCATAAAACATTGCATTTTAGGACATCAGCATTAAGAATACGCTGCTTTAAAATGTGCTCTTTATCTCAGAGACAGCATGAGTGTACACCATGTGATGGAGCAGTTGCTATGGTAATGCTCTTTATTGAATAGCAGACTAAACAAGTGCATATAAAGCCCATTTACAGAATAGCATGTGCAAGTCCTTGAAACTCATGTAACACACCAGCATGGGAGCAACTGCCCCCAGCCCAGGGGGGTTCAGAACCACACTGAGTGCAGAGGGCTGGATCTCTACAGGAGCTTTAACAGCAGCATGGTTTATTCCCAAGGTGTGTGCTGGTGCTGCAGCTCCCCAGCCCCACAAGCACAGCAGTAAGCACACAGGACAGGGCACTGGCAAACTGTCCTGCTGCTGCTCTTTCCTTTGCTTAGGCTCCACAACAGCAGCAGAGGTGTGGGGCAGGGGACCGCAGGGGTGCTGCAGCCTGTAGCAGAGGAGCCGTCCCCACCAAGGCAACCAGCATGGCCAGCTCCGCTCTGCTGCCTGCACACAGCAAAGGGAAATACCCCATGGTCAGGTTGCGGTGCTCAGGGCAGAAGAGCCAAGCTGAGGTTCCCCATTCAAAGATGGAGGGTGATGCTCACCCAAAGGGACAGCCATGGCACCTCATGTGCTTCGTGGCAGTTGGAAAAGGCACACCAGGACATGAGCAGCACGGGCTGGCTCCCTTCCACCAGCCGGGAACAGGACCCATAAACCAGGGCACAGCTACAGCAGAGGAGGCTCTAAATGGCCCCATGAAACAGGAACAACAGAAACCATCTCCTATGCCCTGGGCACACAGCACTTCCAGCAATATAAATATGTATGTGTGTGCATGTCCCACTGCAGGGATGTAGGGAGGCTGAGGGCACCGGGCAGAAGCAGGAGCTGCAATTCCCTCCAGGTACTTCCAGACAGGACCCTCCTGCTGTCCCCACCATGACACCCTGTACCAGGGCTAGCTCTGCCCACCAGCACCATGGCACCCTCAGCATCAACCACGTAAAACCAGTTTCCTAAAGTACCATGCCACAAGGAGGGAACAAACCTAACTTCGCATTCTGCCATCATTTCCAAAACTTGTTTGCAAACATTACATTTTTATTTTACTTATTTAGGGAAAATTACACAATTCTTCATAGCACAGTTTAAAAATAACTCCACTATTAATGCAGGCCCTTTATTTAATCACTGGCTAATTTACTCCTGACAGAAAGTAAATTCCACTATTTTCTGTGAGGCTTTATGAAATTGCCATCATTTTTAATTAATTCTTAATTAAAATATATTACACCACAGCTTCTACCCATCTCTCTTGATATTCTAACATAATCAATTCAAGACCATTTACATATCATTAATTAAAAGCCTTCCTCTCTCATCCTTAAAATCATAATGAGGCTCTATTTCTCATTAGCAGCCTTTAAGGGATAAAATAACAATACAGACAAGAATGAATGGTAATTTCAAAAACCTCTTTCCTGCTCTTGCAGCCCTCAGACTGGACAGTGACATTGCTGAAGTTCACTGACGAAGGAGTTGTGGAACGTTGTGCATAGACAAGTAACTACCCCAGCACCAGCAGCGCTGCGCCGCAGCCTCTGGAAACATCACCCACTAAAGCAGCGAGCAGTGGGCTTGTGCTCATGGTGCCAGCCCTAGGGTGAGACACCCTGGGAGGTGGAGGGTCCCTCTGAATCCCAGGACCATCCTTGTGCTGAGGTGGGACACCCCGTGCATGTGGGACGCCAGCCATGAGCACGCCTCAAGCCCTAACTCAGGTTAAATAAGAATCTCAGGCTGGTTTGGGTTGAAGGGATCTTAAAGCTCATCCAGCTCCAACCCCTGCCATGGGCAGGGACACCTTCCATTAGAGCAGCTTGCTCCAAGCCTCTGTGTCCAACCTGGCCTTGAGCACTGCCAGGGATGAGGATGGCTCCATGCCCCATATGGATGGCCCTAGCCCCAATTCCAAAGAGTCACCAGCAAAACAGACCATCTTCAGCTCACGGGCTTTTGTCCGAAGCTGCAATGACTCCCCACACTGCTTGCAATTGCCACATGCAAAACTGCTTTGAATCCTGAGACATTAAACATGTGCAGGGACAACAACAGATAGAAATCTAAATTCATATGCTTTGTTGTTTTCTAGTACCTGCCAGGACAGGATGAAATACATCACATCGGTGTTAGTAAGGCTGAGGCAGGGAAGATAGTGTTAACTCCCAGTAATTAAACTCTAGAGCCAGGATATGTTTCACGCGTTCATAAATGAGCTGTGATATATGCTGCTACTGTAAAGAATTACCATTTATTGATAACGAAAGGTAAAAATTAACCACCTATTCAACGATTCCTTTCCTCTTCTCGAAGTTTAAAACCACATACATCTCAGAAGAGATTTACTGCAACTCCTGCCTTTTAACCTGCTATTTTCAGTATTTTGGCTGCGAGTTAGGAAATTAATACAACTTCCACCATGGTTATTTTTATGATTAGTGTAAAATAAAATTTCATGGCCTATCTTTTGTCTTGAGCAGCTGGGACAACGACTGCTTTTTTTTACACTCAAGAAGAGGCTGAATTCGACCTTAATTTGTTATTACCTTTTTTGTTTCAACACGGTTTATTATTCACAGCAATTCCTAGGCAGACCCTGAGCAGGGAAGGGAAGCAGAGCTGGTATCAGAGAGTGACAAAAAACAACACAAGTAATAGACAAAAAATCAGATCTATGTCTCGGGAATGTTATGCAGAGTTATTGTCACCAACATTAACGATATCTAGGTGCTGCATATCAGGCAAATCAGATTTATATCACTGTCTTCTGCCAATTGCAGGTGCTCCACCACAACTTGTCAAGACAGCCTGTCTGAGTCTTCACACGTCAGACAGAATCACAGCACTTGGTGTTTTGGTCTGTTGACAGCAATTTATTTTGATGTGTTGTCACAATACGGAATTCTTCGAGGCTCTGCACCACGGTGCCAGCGAGTCCTACTGTACTTTCCTGCTGCCAGATGCTACAGGTTCGGGGAGGGAGAAAACACTGACAATTTATTAATAAGACAAAAAAAAAGAGAGAGATTTTGTAACAGTTCTGAAGATGCTGGAGCCAAGATGAACTCTGAGAGCATGGCTGGGGGACAGGGAGCCTGGCAATGTCCCATGGAGTCCCATAGGATGGGCACTGGAGGGACCATGGGATGGTTCTGCTGAGATGCTTCACCCCTCTCCGGAGGGGATCTTGGCCCACTCCCACTGACACCCAAAATGAGGAGGGTGCCACAGGCATCAGGTCACAACAGCCACTGCTAAACAGAATAAACACATGGATTTAGGGAAAGAGGAAGTATTTAAAACTTAGTTTTTCATCTGCTGTTTGGCTCAAACCTGAATGTGTTTCCCACTCAGGGGCTGCTGAATGGGGGAGTCCTCAGCAGGTCCCCACTTAGTGGCAAAGAGACCACCAACTGCAGACTGCAGCACGAGCCTGTGGGTCCCCCTTGTTTCTGGATGCACTTGTGCAAGGAGCAGAATACATCCATTTCCTGCCGTAAATTAAAGGGTTCGGTTTTGTTGGAGGCGCCCTCAGGAATGGTCTCAAAAACTCCCAAAGTGGCCCACGTTTCCCAGGGAGAACAAAGTGCACAGCCTCTCACTTCCAAAGCAAGGAGGGTTTCTGAGCA
The DNA here is from genome assembly GCA_026283785.1 of Coracopsis vasa. Classification (NCBI taxonomy): domain Eukaryota; kingdom Metazoa; phylum Chordata; class Aves; order Psittaciformes; family Psittacidae; genus Coracopsis; species Coracopsis vasa. The sequence continues at coordinate 24,074 of JANHGB010010456.1, forward strand.
CATCAATTCTGAATCCTGAGCTACTACTTTGCACGTGAAGATACCTGGCATGGGGTTTTCCCCTGGCCTGGCTGTGCCCCCTTCTGCCTGGCACAAGAAGCCTTTCCTAAGGAGGAAAATGAGCTGATTACAAGTAAAAAGGGGGAAAAAAAACAGAGAGATGTAAGTAATAGTGGGGAATTCTTTTCAAGGACTGCTTGATTAGAAACAAGCACATTCATATTCAAACCTTTTAGAAGCCAAGTTGCCTTTCTCAACAAGGTGTCTCTGCGGATATTTGCCCTGCTTTGTTATGGGACTCCTGACAGTTCTAATAGAGCTTCTAAATAAAAAAAACCCAGTGCATTTGTACTGCCAGGCAATAACCTTCACATTTTACTCTTCATTCATAATGAAAATTAAGGGCACATGACCTGCATGCTAGGTGGCTTCCAGGATCACATGCAAGCAGATGTGTGTTGGGAACACTGCAGCTGTAAAGAGACATCGAGATGCGTGCGGGGGGACTCCAGCTCAACGTGCTGGTGCCACACGGTCCCAACACCACCTCGAAAGGCCGGCTGGCAGGAACAGCATTCCTGCAGTGTAGTAAGGCCACGTGCAAGCCTGTTTGCGCTTATTTCTCATTCAGAAATATGATACAATAAAGATATCACTATTATTCTGTGTTTATACTGAAGGAAAAAATAACTAATGCAATTTGATCCCGTACAAAAGCACAGCGCTCGCAGGAAAGAAGGCTGTAATTTGACAATCAACCCTTATGGAACAAACCTGATGTGCTGAAATGTTTATTCCAGAAGAAACACTTCCAGAGAATATTTCAGTGAAATGGGGTAAAAGTAGAACATTGATATGAAAAATACCACCACTCAGGAAATCACGGGAAGTGCCACTTTGTATGCATCCGTGAATTGGCTGCATACAGCAAAGAGTCCGCTCTTGGAGGAGCCAGCACAACTGACGGCATCCCTAGCATCAGCTGGCTCTTGCTGCGCAGCCCCACTTGCACCCAGGCTGGTAGGAGGGGAGCAGGGAACAGTAAAAGCAATGGGTGGGCAGCAGGAGAAATTGCTCAAGGGGGTCCTGAGCTGGTCTCGGAGAAAGGGAATAGCTCTCTGGGTCATGGCTGGGGCAGGATGCTGTGCAGGAGGGGGTCGGGGTTTGCTTGGCCAGGCTGGATGGAGCCCATTGGCAGCATCTTTGCTCTCCTTTAGCCCTGCAGCTGGGGACAGGGATGCCCCTGCTGCAGTGCCCTGCCAGCCAAGAGACAGCAGCAGGAGCACCGGAGCGGAGCAGAGCGGAGGACACGGCTGGTGATGCTGGTGCGCTTTGAACAGCTCCTGAACAGCACTTTGTGTGTGCGTGGTGTGAAAATCAGTGCGAGTGTGGGAGAGCGCAGGCATGTGTAAGTGGTACAAATATGAGAGTTGGGTCTGAAGACTACATTTGGGCAACCTGCCATTTGATCCTCATATCCCAGTGATCACTATAACCAAATGGAGTCAATGACGCGGACACCAATTAACACATGCCACTCCGATTTGCTTTTCTGTGCCATACTTTATTAAACACTTTCAGATGTAATTGAACAACATTGTTACACAATTAAGCACCATACAGTACTGCACTTTAAAACAAAAGCTATGACAGTTCTGTACTCTATTAGCGCTGTTAGATACTGTGCAATATAGTAAGTAATTAAAAGCTAAAACTACGGTACTGTAACAATCCTAATCAGACTCCAATTCCAGGAGCAATAGAAGTATATTAAATTTTTAATACAGTGCAAGTACCTCAGCATTATCCTACAAAATCTACATGTTGCCTGCTTCAGAATAACCAGAGATAACCTCTTTTTCTGCTGGCAAATGGGAGCTAAACTGTGACCATACCAGAGCAGTGCTGGTGAAGAGGACATCACCTCCCCTAGTAGGACAGGGGCATGGTGCTCGGAGGGAAGTACACTGGATTTCTTACTACTCACTGTCAGGTACACAGGCATGGTACAGCCAGGGCCCCAAGCAGGCAGGGCTGTGCCAGGCTGGGAGTCAGGCAAGCAGAGGGTATGGGTACCCCGACCCGTGTCACCCCCTTGGTGTTGGAGGATGCACTTTCAAGAACACTTCCAGGTTGTGTCTCTCAGGGTAACAAAATGTCACTGCTGCACTAATCAATTCTGCAGTGTTAAGCATAGCATGTGGCTGCAGCGTTAACACGTCTTTTTGCTGTCCCTCTGGAGATGATATTCTGTTGCTGTAACGTGTAACTGAAGTAATGTGTGTGTACTAAAGCATGGTGGAAACCCTACTACCAACCACACACCTCCATCAGAACCCATTCCCTTCCCGCTGTTCTTAGAAACTCCAGCTCCATAAGAGCTGTCCCATAGGGAGCAAGAACACAGTTGTCCATGGGCACAGGTGGAGATTCAGGCTGGGAAAGGTATCACACCATCACTCTAATTGCAACAGTCATTCACAGTGCATGTTCTCTATCTTCTATGCCAAAAGCTGAGATTTTCAACGTATAGATGCTCCTCATCCCCTTCCTGCCTCCTTCTCTGGCAAAGTACTCTTCAGTTTAGGAAAGAATGTGAGAGCTCTCTGCCTCCCCTATGATAACTCAAACCTTTCAGCTATGTCTCCCCATTGCACCACTCTGCTTCAGTGCTCACCACAAACAGCACTGGCACAGGCTGAAGGAAAGGCGTATTCTTTCTTTCAGAGCATAAGGAAAGATGTAGCAGGAGATGGGAAGATGTAATTACAGTATTTCAGATTAGTGGGATGAGCAGAACTGAAGCACAGACAACAAAAGGTTCTTTATCAGACAATCTGCCTGGGGAGAAAAAAGAAAGGCAACTAGAACCAAAGAAAACCAACCAAAAGAACCCTCCCCACACCCCTGTCTGGTATTTCCAAGGCTTTGGAACACCTCTGAGAAGCGCAAAACAAGACAAAGTCCACACCAGAGCCACCATCCCCATCCCCAGCTGTCTGCTTATTCCTGCCACATGAACTAACGCGTATTTGAATGGATGAAGCAACAACTAATGCAACGCTGCATACTAAATACATCAGCCTCAACAAAAACCATCCATATTTGCATTTGAAAATTAGCCCAGATTCACACCCCTGGCTGTCTTGGGAACAGCACCACCATGTTTATGTTTAGTGTTGCATTACTTCTGATTGATTTATGGAAGAGCTTTCAATAGTATGTTGGAGCACAACTGGATGTAATGTTAGTGACATGATGTGATATCTGGTGAAGGGACCTGCTCATGGGCAAGTACACTGTACAGTTCTGATATGTTTTTAGACTATTGGTTTGTAAATTTAAAGCTAAGTTTTAAAAGTCTATTATATAAATAGTAAGATAGATAGACAGTTTTGATAGTCAGGAGTGGGTATGTCAGGAATGACTGAAAACAACTTGATCTTTTAACCATGACTGTAACTAAAGAATCTGAATTAATTCTCAAGATGCTCTGTCAGCCACACCCCTACAACAAATATTCTGGATGTGGACAGGGTCAGACTCACAGACAGAAGATGCATTGTCTCCATCAGCAGGAAGAATGTGACCTAAAATACATACCATGGACTCGGCTTCCCTTGACCGAGGGGATGACAAACCCAGCACTGCTAATACAGCACTTAGCAGCAGCATCCGAGTACAGCTACTCTCCCACCCAAATGGCCTTTTTTCTCTTCAACAGTCTTTTTGAAGCAAAATTTGTGGTAAAGGCTTCTTGCTTAAAGAATATATGGGCTTATGTCAAATACATCAGCCCGGGGACTGATAATTGCTTTTGCTTAAAAGGCATGGGGGGCAGGCATATAGAATAAAACAGTAAAGGGAATACAGTGGTTATTTATTAACTTTAGCCCCCAAAGCCTTGTTATATTCCCAAATCACAATCCTATTGGCATGAGAGGCTGCTGAGATGGAAATGTCTTAACAGCTGCCTCTCCTGTTTCAGAGCTTGTGCTCCCCTCCGGTGCCGAGTGATGAGGTGCCTTTAACATTCACAGGAGGCACAGAATTTAATGTGCCCCATTAAAACCCCCATGTATTGCCCTAAAACAAAGCTCAAAATCCAACAACACCCCTTTTCCAAAAAGTGCTTCAAAACCAGAGTTTGTATCTGAGCTCTCTCCTCTCCTGGGTTGATGCTGTGGAGCACAAGAGGTAGATGGACCCCCAAATCCCAGGTCTGCTGCACCCTCAGCTCCAGGGCTGGGGGTCCCACACCCCCTGTGATTCCCCACACTGGGAATGGGCTGAAGGGCTGACACCAGCCTCGCTGACCCCCTAAAGAAGTTTTGAGGTTATGCCTTGAGGTTTAGATGGGAATTAGGTGCTCCCTTGGCCTTCCGCTGGCGTGTGAGGATCTCACCCAGGGAGCAGAGTGCCATAGAAGCCACATTTCACTGGTAAAGGAAAGAGATGCACTGATTTTTAAAACCAAACCACCAAATCTGTTCCCACTCATGTTGTTTGATGTCGACTATTGTTACGGAAATGAAAGGAATTTGGGATTTATGTCATCAAGGAGGAAGCATGGAAAATCTCCACGATACTTGCAAGCACAGACATCTCTCTGATACAGAAATACACACTTACTTAAAGATCATTTTGACTGGTTCTGGAAACCAGACTTCTGGCTTTTGGAAGGGTTTTTCATGGTTGTTGATTCTGGCTTGTACAAGCGAATTTCATCAGGAGGAGTGCTGGAAACGAGTCTTGCAATTACTTGCAAACATGCTCACAGTCTTTTAAAACTCCACCCAGTAGAGCTGCCATCAGTGTAGTTCATAATCCTAGATTTGAACAGCTTTTCTGACTGCAAGCTGTCTGGGTAATTGCTAAGCTGTCTGAGAATTACTATTGAACTTTGTCCTTTTTTATCTCACTGACTGACTACTATTTGTTATTAGTCCAAGTAATAATAATATATTAATGCACATGCTTAATATACAGAAGTGTATGTTTGCATTGAAACTGCACTGCACTCTGCACTCTTAAGTGTAGAAAAGTACCGTGAGCAGAGCCAACAGTCACACAGAAAGCCAGCTATCATCTTCCCAAAGGCCACATGCAACCATAGTCTCAGCATTTAGTAATTCCTACACATGGAATGCTTTGCGCTGACCGGCAACACTGGAAAACTCAAGGAATTTCCTAAATCAGCCCTAAGCAAGCACCATGATTTGGATGCAGAATACCAGATCCACTTCTGTTTTGCTGTTCATGAGGAGATCCTCTTATCCAAAAGTCTTGGAAATTAATGATTTTCCAAATGGAATGCACTTCCTGCCTCCTCCTCTGCTTTCAAGAATAGGGCTAATCTTCCACATCCATGTACAAAGCATAATGTGCATTTGTGCTTCTAAGGCAAAATCAAGATGCTTCCTGAAGGTGCGGCACTGTGACATTGAAAGCCTGTGTGCGTCTGTATCCCAAGGACTCTGGTATCTCAGTTGTGTCTGTGTAACCTCTAGTTACAAAAATATTTATAGGAGTTTATGCATAATATTGATCACTGCAACCCATGTCACTTGACAGAGGCTCCCATCTTCAAACAGAATATATGTGCATTCTAACATGGTTAGAAGCCGGTGCAATTTGTTTGCCTTCAAAATGAAAGCTGTGAAAGTTGACTTAGGAAAACAATTCTTTTTTGTTGCCCTCTACACAAAAAGAGAGAAATGACCTGACTAATAGGGTTAAGCATCCTTCTCCAGAGGCATGCATCTGGCAGCACGTGGCCAGCCTCGGCTAGCTGCTGAAGCCTGCCTAGAGCTGCAAAGGAACGGATGGGGAAGCAGAGCTATAGAATGGCAGTGGTCGATAAATTTAATTTCTTATTAGCAAAACACTAATCAATAATCCAAACCAATTTTTTTTTCCTTCCCTTCTGTATTTTATGACTATTTGTGATGGGGGAAGAAAGAAAAATTACTATCTACACTGTCATTAGGAGGGCTACAAGGATGTCATGAGGTTATGCAGGGAGAAAATTAGAAGAGCCAAAGGCCAGCTAGAACTTATTCTGGCTTCTGCAGTAAGAGACAATAAAAACTATTTCTATAAATACATTAGCAACAAAAGGAGGGCTAAGGCTACCCGTTATTGTACGCAGGAGGAAACACAGTGACAAAGGATGGGGAAAAGGCTGAGGTACTCACCACGTTCATTGCCCCAGTTGCTCTTGGGGTACCTAAGCTGGAAGACAGGGATGCGGGGAGTAGGATGAAGCCCCAATAGCCCAAGGGGAAATGGCCAGTGACCTGCTACACCATGGAGACACATACAAGTCTATGAGGCTGGATGGGTGCAGTATTGAAGCCAGCTCTGTTTACTATCTTTATCAATGATCTGGATGAGGGGATCATGTGCACCCTCAGTAATTTTCTGGGCTATTTAAGATACAAAGCTTTTACTGACTGTTATTAGTGATGACTGTTCTGTTGCCATTCTTAAAAGTCCTTACTCTGAGACTGATTCTTTTTAATCATTATTCCAATGTAGAACAACTGCCATTTTCTCCTTAAATTGGCCACTTCAAAAACAAACTACTTTCCCTAGGAGAGGATCAAGTGGAAGAGCTCTGTGCTTGGAGTATCTTGGCCTAGATCCAAATTCCTGCATCACTGATCAAAATTCTAGATACAATAAAAATAGCCAAAAAGAAAACGGAATAAACCCTGCATGTTAAAGCTACCTTACACCAGCCCTGAACAGGAGGTCTATGGCTCTGTGAGACAAGGACTGCCACTGCTGCGTCCTGCATGGAAACGGAGCATCACCGGAGCCACGTGGCTGATAGATAGGCTGCAGAACTGTACCAAGAACAGTAAAAGACATGAACTTTCTGATTAAAAATGAGGATGTAGGTGATTAGCAATCTGCAGGGAACTCGAGGCTTGTCTACGCTCTACTGGGCAGATGTGGGCAGTGGTTGGCTGAAGTGGTGGAGGACCCAGCATGGCTCACATTGGAGCAGCCGCTTCCCTGCGGCACATGGGGCAAAAAGGGGCTTTTCTTCTCTAGAGCAGGAACATGCAGCGATGCCAGACCTTGTTCCAACACAGAAAGTGCTGATTACTGATGAATTATTAGATATAGCAATTTATATGATTTTAAAAAATACACAATTTGTATTCACATACTTCGTTTTCAAGGCTCCTTTTGCTGCAGAAGCAATGTAACACATGCTTTCTTATGTAAATAATGCTGCAAAACAATTGCACGATAATTATTCAGTCCAAACCAAACAACAAATACTAATTAAACTGAATAGAACACAGTGCAGCAAAGAAAAGCATGCAAAGGACCTTGCGCTGTTGCTAGCGATTTCAACCTAAAATAAATCCTGTGAGTAGGAAGGTGCCATGTAAGGATCTCCACCTAACTTGTTGTTCTGTTATTTGCACACTTTTAATAGGATTTTTCTATTAATCTGGGACAAACCATGAAATTTTATATTTTCACCATGACCAAGCCATGAAATTTGCCAACTTTGTCCATGATTTACACTGGGTCATACTTACAAGGTCTGTTATGCTTTTTAACTAAATAACTACTGAAGCTTCCCCTTTGGACAGAATGAAGAATTTGCCTATAATTAAAGCAGGAATTGTTAACTGCTGGCAGTAAAAGTTTACAGCACTGTTTGACAGTCACCAAGATAAGCCAGTAAAACCCTGGGATGTCGTGTCTACCTGCGCTTCCCACATACCCGAACAATAGGGTTTTATCTCTCAGCATCACGAAATCAATCTCAGATTAGGTAATGAAATATGCACCAGCCTTTTCCCAGAACCTTTGACAAATCACACACAATCCTAAATCTTCATAAATCACGATTAAAGACAAGTATATCATCACCAACGCATATATCTTCCCATGCCTGACCCAGAGACTAATGAGAAAAGGCCTAGACTATCTCATCTGATTAATTAATTCAAAATGTCTGCTGTTATTCAAATGTGAGGCTGGTATTATTTGAATAACACTTGACAGCAGTGCCTGAAGATATCATTTCTGATTTGTGAAGCTGCTGCTGCATAACTGATGATAGTTTATGAAAATGTTCCATCGAAGCTGCTTTTCTTGGCACAACTGTGAAAGATTTTCTGGAGAGAGGGTTTTTTGTCAGTAGTTGATGTTGCTAACATTGTCAAATATTTCCAAAACCTGTAACATCTTGGAAGCCCTTTATTCCTGAAGCCTTGCTTGAATATTAGTTTCTTCATTCTCTAAGAATTAAATATCTCAATATACGTATATATTTGCAGCAAAGCCAAAGGCAGCTGAGTCTGACCCTTTCCACACTGCCTGTTCTTCACCAGCTCAGAGGACAAAGCGTAATCTCTCATGGGCAAAGAAAGGCTCAGGGACACAGCTCAAAGTCATTCTACTTCATGTCTGTGCTCAGTGCTGTGTTCTTTGGGATATTTTTTAAAGGCGAGGAGGATAAGGGCTGTAACTCGACAATAAGACTTCCATGAGCATTAATTTTGAAGGAAGAGACCACAGCCTCATCCAGAAACGGTGGCACTGCTGGGTGACCTTGGCTGGTGAACCTGCAGCCTGCACTCGGTGTTGCTCTGCAGGGTCCAGCCATGCCAGAGAGGCCTCATCCACTCTGACATCCCGATGGACAAAACCCTGGACAAGGGGAATCACCCCTGGCTGCACCCCTGCCTTGCTGGGGAGCCTCTCGTTGAAACAGCCCCGGGCTCAGGTAACAGTAATTTCAACTATTCGGATGGTTGCACTGGGAGTGGCCACTATGGACAAGTTTATTTCTTCTTCTGGAAATACTGATATTCCTCTTTTTCCCAGACTGCAGTGCTACTGGAAAATCAGAAAGCTGCACCCACAAGCACCCTACCTATTCTAACCAAATGCCTACAAAGACATGAACTAGCAGATGCCCAGGGATTACCGGAGAAATCAGGGCTGTGACACCAGTTGTGTCACCAAAACCTAAAAGCCACCACTGCAGCTGATGAAGGTCTTTGGATACTGGAGGGCAGAGGGAAAGCAGAGCCCTTTAGTGCTCTGAGAAATGCTTGAACACAAACCAGCTTCCTCTGCCTCAAAACACCGCGCTCAAACAAGGGCTCTGCTCTAATGACAATGATTTTGGTACATGGAGAATATATTTAAAACAAAACTCACAGCAAAGGCTTCAGCTTTTCCTCCTGAAGCGTTTATAGACTGAAATGTGCTGAGACTCTTGTCTACATATGAAGGGAAGAAACTGGGTTAATGTAAATGCAGAGCAACCACCCGCCCAAGCTGAGATTTCCAGCAATGAAGAAGGGCCAGATCCAGACCTGGGAGGAGCCAAAGCTTCTCCCAGTGTGGCAGCTCACAGCACACCACCCATATGGTAAAGACGCTCAATGCTTAGTTTCACAGCACCTATAAGAGCCATGGGAACAGCATTCTGCAGGTCACCGGGCCTTTTAAAGCTCTGTTATTAGGAATACTTTAAATTATAACTCTACTAATTTTTAACAGAAATCTTCCTTTTATTTTTTTCCTAAGAAATAATAAAAATTAGCATTTTACTCTAAATACACCAGACCACAAGATACCTACAACTCGTTGCAATCAATTTTTTTTTATTAGTGGAATGTGAAATGTGATGCCATGCCCATAACAGTTTTAAACTGCTATTCTGAAGCTGCATAGCCATAAGCACTAAAAGAGAGGATGTAAAATGTATGGTCTAAACCGAATATAAATCAATCATTATGACAGAAGTAGCACTTATTTGAGAGTCAGAAGTGAACAAAATACTCTGTGTCAGCAAAATGTCTCCTGTCAAAACCTGCTCTTTAAAATTTCACTACAATGTGCTGAGACAAATGTCCTTTGCAACTCCGTGTAAGGAACCATGTTCTAAATCTTCATAATTCAAACCTTCCCTGTTTTCAGGCAAAAAAGCAAGCTGTAAACGGTTACACATTCCTGCTGATGGAGCAAACGCCACGCTTCCAGCCATGGCAGGGAGCAAATGCTGCTGCCTCATCCACGCAGGACAGACGGAACCTCTGATCCACCCACCAGGAAACCGAGGGGCCAATGCACCAACAGTTCTATCTGTTCTGCTCATTCCTAAAGAGTGAAGATTAAGCTTGTGGAGGTTGAAAGATCACCAGAATGATAACCATGGGCCAGTCCTGGTCAGCAGCATGTTCCTGATGCAACACACTTTCCTTTTTGGTCATCCCAACTAAGGCTTAGCAGGATGCTTAGCAGGATCCTTAGCAGGCTCAGTCCTCTGCCCAAACCCTTTCCCTACCTCCCATTATGCCCTTTTCAGTAGACCGTTTACTTTTGATTAAAATATAGATGTTTGAGCCCAGTTAAATCTTACAGCTAAGCTATCTGAGCTAGCATCGTCTTTTTTTCCCTCCCCTTTACCCTTCCCAAATGCATCACAAGTTCCTGAAGAGATCTGCATTATGTCACTCCTCAGTATATAAAATAAAGGGCATGCAGCTAAATCACATCTCCATTCTTCCTTACTTGGGATGACAGCACAAGCTGAACACTTTTTAAGCGGTTACACTGTTTGCCAGGCTGCCACTACCTTAAGATACATAAATTACCAAATTTAAGACTTCAGAAGAGTAAATGACTCCAATTTATGTCATCATACTCATGAAAAAGGAAGCTTTTCCATTTTGAAAATACTGTGGAAATACACAGTGGTCTGTGGAGTATGTCCCACATTTCTGGGAAAGTGAGAATGTAACAAAAGGTTTTATCTTTACCCGTGAAAAAGAAGAACCATGATTTGTTTTTCAATTACACATTTTAAACTGGACACAATCTGGCAGAGTCCAAAAAGACTGAATTAAAGGTCTGGGATCCATTGCCATTGCTAAAAAATCAACCCCCAAAGCAGAGGAGACAACAAAGGCAAAGCAATGGCTCTTGGAAACAACCTCCTCCAACTGAGGATTCTATTTTTTGCAACTGTATACATTAAAAAACCTGTTTGAAGATTAAAAATGCATAAAACTCAAAATTGACGTTTATTTCCTGGAAAACAATCTATTTTTTTTCAGCGATAGTTTCTCCAGAAGATGATAAACTCCTTCTCCTTATGTTGTGCCTTAAGACATCATGTGCTTTTATCCTTCAGCAAAATATGAACCAGCTACTAGGCTGACAATGCCAAGAACCATGACAAAATGGATTATTAATGAGAAACTGATCTCCAGAACTCTATTAATTTATGTCTTCCTGTCGGATCCCAAAGATGTATCAGCCCTCTCACTCAAAGAAAAAAATGCCAACATTGTACTTTGTTTTAAAGTTCTGCTTAGATGAAGAATTCATTATCCAAAGCACTGTTGTGTTATTTCAGTCTTCCCGTAGAATAAAGATTCTTTATCAAATAGCTTAGAAAGCCGCTGACAAGTGCGAGGATCTTGCAAAATATATTTACATCACAAATTCAATGAGGAATCTTGGATTTTTAACCTTTTTCTTTTTTCCTCAGCAACATTCTTTGCCTCATTCTGACCTGTCAGCACTTTGAAATGAAGACCATGAAATTCTGCCTCTAAAAACCATAGAAAAACTAAGATGATGGTGAGCTTTTAAAATACTTAATGATACTAATTATTCCACTGCAAAGTAAAATGATCTAACACGTAAACAGAAGAAATCAGATTTCTTTGTCGAGCACAAACAGCAAACAGACATAAAATGTCCTTTTAAGCCTCCATGGAAAAAAAAAAATCTATCTAATCTATGCTTATCATAATATTTATGAAATAAAAAACAGAGAGGAAAAATTGCTGTAATGTACTCTGGGTGACCTCTGCTTTCGAGAGAGAATGAAAACAGCCTTTTGCTTTTCAATCCCCATCAAAGTGGAGTTAAAGGAGGGACAGCATTCCCTTGCTCACTGCCATTAATCATTGCTTTCTTCAAGCAAGTGCGTATTAATTTCTGTCATCCCAAACATCATCGAGTATTGTTACAGCACCGTTCACTCCTCATTCACCACCAGTTGTTACCAGTTTCCCTACACTGAGCAGAGACAGGGTGAATCGTGTGGATTTCAGTGTTAGAGGCCTTTATCCCTGGGGTGCTGACACCAATTAAGCCATTTCAAGAAGAAATGAGAACAGGCGCAACCCCTCTCTGTAACAAGAGCTTGCACCTAGCATTGGCAGGTTGCCATTCGCTCCTGCCTGCTACAAACCCCCCCTGCCACATCCCCGGGAATTATACAGCGTGTTTACACTGCATCTGCGCCGCACCCGGCGCGGTTCTGTACGGCTCCAGAGCAAAAACGTGGTGCGCAGGCTTTCGCCGTTCCTTTCCAAACAGCCTTCCAAAACAGGGTAGGAAGAGGCTTTAGGCTGAGATTTACAAACACAGGCTTCTCCTCTCACAGTATTTGTTTAATCAAGTGATGTTACTGGTGGGAAGAGAGAGCTGAAACAGTACCAGGACGAGCTCTTGTGCTTTTGCTTAATTCCAGCATTAGATGCACACATAAGACAAATGACAACAATTTTACCACTGCCATACAACAAATAACCTAAATATGAAAATTAGCTGGATCTTCCAGAATTACAGTAGCATTCAAGCAGGCGAGGGCTGGCATCACACCCGTCTGCATTTGGGGGCCTGCAGGAACTACAAAACCTACATGTTTCCAAAAAGTTACCTTAAATCCTGAAAATCAATGCGTTTAGTGAGTTTAATTAATACCATTTGTACATTGCTAAAGTGTGTGTAAAGATGTATCAAATTCTCTGGCAATATTGTTGATTTTTTCTGACCGCTTTAGATCTAATCATTCTCCTTGTTTTAGACATTTACATCTGCTTTTAAGTTTTTATGGTTGCCTGTTGGCAGGCAGCAAAGTGGAGCTGTCGATGCTGCTGCAGAATAATGCAAGGTTTGTTATGAATTAAATATTAGAAACCTTAACGCAGCGGCCAATAAGAATTATTTTCCTTATTAAAGCAGCAGAAGACGCTGATTAAATTTTCATTGCATTGCAGTCTTTTTCCCATTTCTGCTTTCAATTCATCATTCTAATGTATGAAAGGCTTGCCGAATAATGGCATGGGGACTTAATTTCTGGAATGCAAATATGGCAAAGAAAATACCATAAATACCCTCCCAGAAAACATTAAACAGTCAGTTCTAATTAAGTGAATACTAACTAAGTAAATATTCTCTTAAAGGAAAAAAAAATAATCCAAACTTAAGATATCAAGAATTTCAAGAAGGAAAGCACTAAAGGCACACGAAAATTATACAGAGCTTTGGTTATCTGAATTTCACAGGAGGGAACTAAGTATGTTTGAACAATTGAGGTTTGGGATACTCAAAGAAATTTTTGTATTTATTAGCAAATATCAGAAAACACAGCCCCATTTTGATTAACTGAGATAGTGCTTCCTAGGTGCTGTAAGCAAATGCTTAGGTGCTGTAAGTAAATATACTCCAGTGCATGGCTGTAGCAAGGCTGCTTTAAGTCAGGTGATCCAGATGTGTTAGTTTTATAAAGCAAAACATGTAAATACTGCTCAGTTTACTGGTGTGGCACCCTTTAAAAATGAAATTCCTTTAGGGAAAAAAAAAATCTCTTCATGGCAGACAAACTGTGAGAGGCATTTGGAAACGAAGCTCGGCTGAACACTAGTTAGCAATTTTACATCTGCACTACACACAACTACAGGCATATTTAGGGAAAATGGTCAAACAAAACCTTGTAATCGTGTGTCCTATACTGAAGGTTGTTCACGTTTCTGCCTTAATGTGCATCAGGAAGAAAATGAACTTCAAGTATCCATTTCCCCTAGAGAAAATCTCTTCCCTGAAACTCTGCAACTAATGAAATGGGGATCTATAAATAGCAGCATCATTACCATGAGAGCACTTGCTTTGTACCAGTCTCTGCATCTGACCCTCTTTACACTAATAACTAGTAGACTTGGATATAATTCCTCTATAGGATGATCAATATTAGGACAGTTAAAATGTGATGTACATTTAAACTGTGGAGTATATTTACTGACCAGGCTTGCTAAAACACAAGAGCACACAATGCTCTGGTGCTGCCTTTCCCTGCTCACACTTATCACGGGAGTTTCTTATTGTCTTAAATGAGATGAGTGCGGCTCTGCAACTTCTCTCTGATGTTACAGAGACATGCATTGTGACAAGACAAAAGCCATAACACACCTGAAATGTTCCCTGCTGAAATCTCTCTCGATGAACCTCATTAAAATGGTTACTCCACTCCAAATATTATCTACTGAAGCATCACTGTGGTAAACTCTTCCTTAAACTGTTGAATACCGTAAGTGAGCATTTAATCAGTAAATGTAATGATTTGGAAACGTGGTTTACTTCTAGTCAAAACCCAGTATTTTCCAATTGCAACAGAGCGTTTCAAAAGTTAACCAATATTTAATTTCATTGTGGACTGTAAATTAAAACTATCCTAAAAGATAATGCAGCTCAGGAATCTAGGGGAAAAAAGAAAATAATGTATTAGGTGTCTACGGAATATTCTGCTACTGCCTATAATTTATTGATACTGAGATATTTATGCTGCCCTTCATTAAAGGTAAATATTCAGTTACATTTGCATCTTCCATATACAAAGAGCTCAATTGTTCTGCTAATTTCATATCTCTTAAAATAAATATGATAAAACGTTCCAGTGGGTGGATGAGTTTAAAGGCTTTTATTCTCTGTGACAAAATTATTGATGACAACATATCATAAATGGCACTTATTCCATATACACATGTCACAAGAAAATGTAAAATATTAGAACAGTTATGTATGCAGGAACATTTACTTTTTAAATGAAAATATAACATCCCAATTTTAAAAACCATGTGGTTAAATCAAGAGTATGCATATAGAGAAAAAAAGAGGACATGAAATTTCACATATGCTTAAGCTGATTTCCTTTTTTGCTTACAGGTACTACGTATGTACTAAAACCTGACCGACTTTAAGCCACAAAATACACCAGCCACCAGCAAACTAGAGACAAATGGTACAACCAAACAAAGCTTTCAGGCACACAAGATGACTTCTCTGTCTCCCAAAGGTACTTGTTCAGAGGCATGGGTTTTTTTCTGTTTGCTATCACCCCTTAACTTATTAAATATTAAAACAGCCCAGAAATCTGTATTTTATATCAAAATCAGCAGTCAAAGACAGTAAAATGCATTTAGAACACACTGGGATGGGAAATCATGTTGGCATGATTCAAACAGACTGTACCTCTGCTGGAATAATACGTTATTATCTGTTACAGGCACTAATGGTGGAAAAATGTTTTAACACATTACCAGTCTGAAGACTTTCTTGTTACAATCTTTTTTAATCATTCAGACATACCTCTGAGAGCCTAAAAAGGGATTATTGCAAATATTATGGGGTTTTTTGTATTTTAATACGATTAATATTATAAGACACACAATGATATTTGAAAGCAAGGATTTAAGAGAAATAAGCTGAGTAAGTAAAGCTTGCAAAATGTAATCAACATCATATTAAAATATCTGGCAGCAAAGGTTGCAATTTAAGAAAAGTAAGGCAGAATTCCCAGCAAATACGTGGGGATAGGTAATGGCATTTTTACCAGGGCTAAAAAAACCCCCAAACAAGTATTTGCTGATCCATGGCAGCAGCTCAACTTCAGGCATATTTGTAAATAACATCAAAATTATGACTTTGGTCCACGGTTTGCCCCTTCACAGGGGCCTGAGATGGAGGAACAGGCAAGAGCCAGGCGCTTCCCACAGACGGGATTTGGAGAGTTTGAGAGTTAAATAAAGCAGATTTGTAAATGGCAGGATCCTCTCAGCAACGACGTGGTTCTTGCTCTGAGGCAGCCGATGGAGCAGAGCTGCTCAGCGGCACTTGACAACAGCAGTGCTCCCACAATTGTAACCCTCAAATCCAATCAATCGTTGCTCTTTGCATTTCAAGCAGCTCCTGGCTGCCACTGCCTGAAGATAACTATTTTACCACCTCTGTCATGCCTAATTAACAAGTCAGATGTACAATTTAGAATTTTTGCAATTAACCTGCTAAAATATTGCTGGAGGATGCTAATTGTTATGCCAGTTGCCATAAAAGCTCATTTGCATAACTTATGTGTGAAAAACAATTATGAGCGGCGTTCACAGACGCGGTCCACAAACTGCTCCTAGCTACGGATGAGAGGGCCACAAAAACACTTAATTCATTGCCCACAAAATTATGTTCCCCCTTTTCTTAAACAGCATCTGTTTTGTGAAGCTATATTCATAGAAAATCCCCAAATCAACAATTAGGAGCATATGTAAATGTGCGATTACAGTTCTTTTTCTTCCATTGACAAGTTCCCCTTCCCGTGCGTGGCGAGGAGCGGGGTGGCGATGCTGGCTCCCCGAGGCCGACTCCCTGGTGCCCCGTCCGGCCCTCACACCCGCGCCGGCAGCACCGGGCACTGCCAGGGAGCCGCCAGCAGCCGCGCTCCGCCGCTATCTGGTCCTTGCAGCGGATCACTGGGGGCCACTTTAACAACAAAGAAGCTAAAGTCAATTGTTTCTTCAGTGAATAGGCTTCTGTTCTTCAGCATATATTTACCCTGGCGTTCAGGGCCAATTTTTACCATTAAATTGGAGTCTGTCGAACATGGTTGTTGTACAAATATTTACATTAGTGCTGACCACAGCCTTATTGCGGCACTCGGAGAGAACAATATTCCCAGCTCTGTCACCCCAGTTTGGAGGCCTGAGTCTCGCTCTCGGCTACAAAGCCAGGATCGCCGCTCTCCCTGTGTGCACGTGCAGAGCCATAAGCTAATTTCATCGGACGTCAAAGGCCAATGCACGGCGTTTTCATCAGGCCCCACCGTGCTATGGTTTTAGGGCAGAAAAACAAATGCCCATTTTTTGTTCCAGGGCTGTTATTCCAGGCCTCCTTTCAAGCAGGCAGTTTGCTCAGCAAGTGTTCATTGCCCACTAAATATTAATAAACTCAATCAGAACTCAAGTCTGGAGCCCCGCAAAATGCAGTCACACGGTTCAGCACCAGTGACATCACATTACACAGCACCAGGATGCTGCTTGTTCCTCTCCAAAATATTAGAGGTTTAAAAGTTACATAACAATCACAGTGATTAAACAGCAGCTGTTATGATAATCAGTCAGTAAAAGGAAATTGATTTGTTTAGTGCTAGCAACTACAATATTATTTGACTCTCAGTATACTGAAAGGAAGAAATATTTCCTTTATTGAACACAAAATGCCATAAATTTAGGTAAACCGAAATTAGTTCATGTAATACACTGACATCCAAAAATTTATGTATATAGAGTCTATCATTTAATTTTCAGACATTCAATTTCTATACTTGGTCACAGTCAAAAGGTCAAGAACCAACAAGTCAATAAGTTCCCAAGCTCCATATCGATATCACGTCACTACCCTAACAAGTGGAGGGGAAGAAAGAAATAATTCACAAAAAAACCCTCAGCTGCGTGAAGAAGGCAAAATTCCCCCAATGACCCACATGAGCAGGCACTTCAGCCACCACAGCCCTTGAGCTGCTGGCACCAGCGGGACCCAGCCTTGCTGTGGTACCCCACACCGAGGCACCCGTTCCGCATCCTCTTTCTTTCCCCTCTTCTCTCCTCACCCAGTGCAACAAAGGAAAGAAATACGAGGTAGAAGAACTGATAGTTCCCACTCTATTTGAATAACAAGTGAAATCCTAAAAATACCTCCACTGCATGTTATTACCAAGTGTATCACCGGGTTTTATAGTGACAGGACTGTGCTATAATTTCTGAGAAAACCTCGGCATAAAGCTCCATAAACCCAACCACTCCTGTAATGTATCACCTTATCTAGTGCACAATCATTTCCACAACTTTTCATGTTAGTATAATTTGTTCAAAAATGGTAATAAATACATCCTTGAAGTCAAATAAGAATCATTGCACAATCTATTGTAACTTGTTCTTACTAGCGACAGTTAATCACGCTACCAGGATCTCACATGAAAGAAAATAAGCAAACATTTGGGTGTTCTGTAATTACAAACCTCACTGAAAGCACACTTCCTTCTTTAATCAACAAATATCTGAAAGCGTGCTTTAAATACCCTTTCATGTGTGCCACCCTGCCTGTGAACAGCTATCACTAAAGAAAAGCAGTGATCCCCCTCTACGGTGAGCAAACGGTCTCTTTCAGTACTAAGCAAACTAATGACCAAGTCAGACAACCCCGATACCCTTTTGCTAGAGGTCTAACCATGAATTAAAAAAGCAAACATTCCTAATTAAAGCCAAGAGAAGTAGAACTCTAAGGAAAGCCTAATCTCTTCATCTCCAGGAGGTAAGACTCCACTTAGGCTCACCGTGACTGGAATAAGGTGGATACTGTAAATAGTGCTAATAGATTACTTCTCAGGTAACAATTTTAATTATAGCAAATACTTGATAAAAATATTCAACACACAGCACCAAATGAACATAATCTTCACCAAAAAAAAAAAAAATAAAATCTGATTCATAATATTCCTATTTTAAAGATAGGAAAAGTGAGCTCTTGCATTCACTTCAGTGAGGCGGTGGCCGAGCCCTGAGTTTGATCCCACCTAGGTCACCTCACTTGAGCAGGAGTCCTAAGATCAGCAGCAGCATCAGGATTCAACCACCACCCAAGAATGCCGAACTTTCACTTCCAGCACCCCCTTCCCAAAACACCACCCTTGGGGGTCTATCGATACTGGGAAAGTTGAGGTTGGCCAAAGACCGTGTTCATTATTTGGCTGTTTTGTTCAAGAATCTGAAACTCAAAATGAGCATCTGGAGACCACGGATGTTTCCTTCTGCTTTCAGTGAGAACTGGTTTTGCAGTTTCAGGTGCTGTTTTGTTCCTCGTATCAACAAGGCTCACTATGATAACTGAAGTTCTAGGGTTATAAAGTCCTGATAGGATTCTCTGGCCAACTGGTTCAGAAGCTCTTGAGAGCTAAGGACAACCCACGCCATCATGCTTTCCATGAACACCACTCTTTGTTGACGAAGAGCAGGGAAGGTGAATGGAAAGCGCCAGCAGCTTCCGCAGGCAGTGAGGGCAGGGGACAGTGGGCAGGGACCCGCAGCGCACGTGCCACTTGTCCTGCGCTGACGTGAAAACCCCTGCGGCTTCGAGGAAATCGCGGTGGTTTGTGTCTCATGTGGTTCATGTTAAAAATTTCCCAACAGTGATAGACTTCAGCTGGCAGGATCAGGGCGAGGATGTGCATCTAGCATGAACAGCCCCCGCATGGAGCTCTGGGGCACTTTTTTATCCTCTTTCCTTTCTTTTAAATAACTATTGGGGCTCATAACAAGCACTGTCACTCTCGCACTACTCCCCTGATTGACTTTGCGACAATGATCTGTGGAGGAGATGGGCATGCAAACAGCAAACACTCTGCAGGCGCTCAGGCAAAGAGGACTAGAGAGGTTTGGGTCGGGTGTGTGTTGGGTTTATATTTTGATAAGTTTTTGTTCAATTTCCAGAATTACTTCCCTGATTTATTTTTAAACAGTATTATAAAAAGAAAACTAAACCACAAAACTGTAGTAAAGCAACTCCGAGGCTGAATAAAAACCAGAGACACACACAAAAAAAATAAAAAGGAGGAAAATTTGAACTAAATCAGAAACTCTTGTCTTTGAGTCATCCTGCAGCCTCCTAGTGCTGCAGAGGTCTCAGCACAGCGATCTTACGTATCATATATGCTCTAATAAATAGGTTCAATGAGTTGAGTTAAGGGCAGAGTTTAACTATTAACTCCAAATTTCCTCGCTCTTATGGCTGTAAGTCAATCCCTTAATGTTACTTTAACACAATTTCTGCCAGTTGAATAAAATCTATGGTCAGTATTACAACCCCTTCCTTCCTACATGAAGGAAAATATACGTGTGATTTACATAAGAAATGATGGGAAATGCTGTGAGTGAGCAGGGGTGATAAATGTCCAAGGCCCCGCCGGCCAGGAATCCAAGCCGACCATCTGACTTGGGCTGTTTGGGCCCTCATTATCCCAATCCAGCAGAACTGGCAAAAATACCTCCATGCAGGTACAGTTCCCAGCACAGGAGCAGTCAGCAGTCAGAGAGGTTAGAATACAAAGCTGTAAGATATATCTAAAATAATACCACAAAAATCAGATGACACAAAGAATTCTAATAGTTTCCTTTTGTTAAGATACAGTAACTGAGAATACAATGAAATTCTTCATGTTCAGTATCTCCCATTAGATCAATTAATATTCAGAGAAAGGCTTTAACATGAAGTTTAAATAATCATAGAAGGAGAAAAAGAACCACCAATGTTCTAGAAGCTTCTCTAGACCTTTCAATCAATTTTATTTATATGCAAAACCAAGAGAAACTCAGAAAAAACAAAGCTCCTCCTGATGCTAAAGCTCTCAATTTACTGACAGGCAAATGGCTTCATGCTGCCACTTAATCTCATTTCTTGCATAATGCCCTCTAATTAGCATATCAAAGTGAATTAATACTTCTAGGGCATTAGCAATGGGAAAATCTGCTCCAGGCTTCACAATAGCAGTTAAGCAAGAGCCAAGAAATCCTCAAAAACACCACAAACCACTTTGCATTGCAAAACTGTTCAATTTATTTATCCTCTCTCTCTAAACACTTTTACCGCACACTGTTTTACTACTGTTCACCAAACAAAATGATAATTGCCAAAGTTACCAGCATCTGTAATGCCTGTTTAGAATCTTAATTTAGGTTGTATACTTGAAGATCCCTAGATGCTTTCATTGACCCCACCATCCCCACCAGGACACACTGGAAAAACGCTGTTCTTTTTAAAAATGCTATCGGGATAACATTATTAAATTCCATTTTCCCCTCACAATAAATAATGAAAAATTAAATAATACATGAAAAAGCCACCTGCTGGACAATGAGGAATGGGAGATTAGCTTTAAATGTTGATGCATGGCTTAAGTATAGCAAAAGGTTTTGACCTGTAAACACATGATACAAACCCACCCCCCTTCCCAAGTGATTGATTTGCAGGACGCACGATATTCAGTGATTCACATATTGCTACAAGTTCCTATGACTGTGCAACACGCATGGAACTGATCGTTAACAAAAGAATTTAAACTGCAATACCTAAAATAGCATAAAATTAAAGTGCATAATGGTTTTTACTATATGCTTTTATGCAAAACATGCTCTTTTTTTCCCATTGCTGAAGCAATAAACACATTAAGCTGTTGCAGTCAGACATCAGAGCATTTCTTCTTTAAAAAATATTTTCAGGATCTACTTTCAATCGCAGGTCACTTTGCAAAATATAAACTATGATTTATAAACAAAGACTAAAAAACCCTGAAACTGCATCATCTTAGTGTTCCCTGTCAATCTTTAAATACAGAAGAAGAGCATTAAGAGGAAAAAAACCCAAACCCCAACACTTGTACACTCCCCCCTAAACCCAAGAAGGAGGCTGGAGCACTAACACAAGGCTAATAACAAAGAGTAGAAGAAAATGCTGGGGTCAGTGGGGTTTGCAGTATTTTTGTTTGCAGCATGAAGCAGGGGGGGAGGAGGAGAAAGTATGGGAATACCAAAATAAATTATGATGGGTATTTCTCTCATACTTTGAGCCTTCCTAAAGAATGTGCATTATTGAAAACTATACAGCGTTCAAGCACCAGGCTTCATTTCCTTTCATATTTAATTCCCTGTTTACTTCCACTGTAAAGGCAGCATTATGGAGGAACTCTAATGTCCAGCTGAGAAGCACAACTCATCTGTTTGGCTGATGAACTACTCCAACTTTATAAAAGCATGAACTACAAGAGCTGACGGAAACTTTAATAATTTATATTAAATATTGATGTGAATTATTTACTCCATTCATACTTAAAGACATGAATTGCCTACCAGAGAAAAGCAAATGTGACAAAAGGTCAACATGATGGTGAAAAAAGGCAGGCTGTGTCAGGCGTGTGTTATCTGAACCATGCTGATCACCTTGATAAGCGAATAGCATTAAACATGACTGCTGAGAAAACAAACAAAGCATTCTTCTCAGGGTGTCAATTCATGGAATACAAACAGCTACATCTAATTCTACCAATGATACCAGGACGGCAAAACTCCGCTCGGGGCTCCGCTGATCTGGACTCGCCACTACACAGATTCAGTATTCATTCCTGCTATTCATAAAAATATTCATCCAACCGTCAGATGCGTGATGTGCAAGGAATTGAAAATCAGCCTGAAAACTGAGGACAGATACACACCGGACTCTCTCCCGCTCTACTCCATGATTATTAATATAGCCTTCATATGTATTTAAATATTGCGTACATTTGTAACAATTTAGTATGTCTAATTCTGCTTATATTTGTCTACGGTAGACTGCAAATATCATTATATTAATGTTTCACACAAATCAATATTTAAATTGAAAAAAGACAGCATAATATCCATATCGTACAACTTTTTCATTGAAAGCTGTAGAAATGGAGCTTGATAAATGTGTTAAATCCTGTAGGAAAAAAAACCAAAACGCACAACTCCTTTGCATTCACTACATACTATTATAATAATTTATCTCTGAATGCAAAAATTCCTTAACTTACAACAAGCACCCTAAAATACACCACACAGCATCTCACATAATTTGCTATTTTCAGATAAGCAAATGTGTTGAATTCAGGAATAAAATGAAGGACAGGAAAAATAGCTATAAAATAAAATAAATCCCTGCTCCTAGTTAAATTAGTATTGACAAGTAGGTCCAAATTTATTCTCTACGGAGAAGGAAAAAAAAACCACAATAAAAAGATCTGGAAACACTGATGGTGATAATCAACGTGAAGATTGTTATTTAAATAGAGCACTAACAATGGTTAAGGTCTAACGGTATGGTGTAGTTACAGGTTCTGCAAGACAAAGTATCATGAATTTCTCCAGTGAAAATAATCATGAAAGCCGCCTGTTTTCTTAACCAGAGAAGCACCCCGACAGAAACCCACCAAAGAAAATGGAATTTTGATAATGAATGTGTTTGAAACAGATGACCAAAAGACAATCAAGACACTTAATTCAATTTATATTTTCCTAGCAGGACATTTAT
Source organism: Coracopsis vasa (assembly GCA_026283785.1). Taxonomy (NCBI): domain Eukaryota; kingdom Metazoa; phylum Chordata; class Aves; order Psittaciformes; family Psittacidae; genus Coracopsis; species Coracopsis vasa. Next base: position 47,279 of record JANHGB010010456.1, read on the forward strand.
GAAGAAAAGCAATGTCATTGCCATAAGGACAGTGTAAATGACCCAACATTCTACTGCACATCATCATTTGTAATACATTTGCTGACAATTAAAAAAAAATACCATTCAAAAAGCATAAGCAATGGTTCAATGAAAAATCCTGGGTTCTGAAGCACAAGAAAGGAAACAAAAGCTAAACAATTTAAACTGAAGATGTACGCACATAAACACACAATGCTTACTTCCTTATGTAGCCAGGCTAAATCAAAACTATGGATTTAGCAGCTTGAAAAAAACCCACCAGGACTGCACGTAAATATTAAAAATGGCTAAACCAAATAGCAGTAACATCACAGCTGGATTTTAGAATATAGCTAACATGCATACATACACACACACATATATATATGTATGTATGTATGCTCTCAGTGCCATTTCATTGTTCCATTTGAATCCTTTCACGTTCAGACAGGACTCCTAGCACTGCGTGTTATTCTTTATAATTGCAAGTTGTTGGCACTAAATGAGAGTTTACAAACACTGGAAAGTGGAAATTTGTGTTAAGGCAAGGCAAGAGTCCTGCGACACGATTTTTAGCTAACCACAGTGAAGAAAGGGGTTAACATTTGCCAGTCCTGCTGGCAGACCAGGCAAGGAGCAAGTCCTTCTCCAACGAGTTACCTAACAGGCAGTTTACAGATTTTGCAGCATATTGACAAGGGGCGTTCCTAAAAGAGTTGGGCCATTTTCATCAATAAGGAGCTCTGCAGCAAGTAAGGGCAAGATACAACCCTTCAATCATCAGAATGGCATCGTATGGCTATTTACAGTTGTAGCAATAAAAATAGAGGTTTTAGCTTACATGGGGAACAGTGAGAAATTAACCCTATGGTTAACGTCACTATTTGTCTGGGATTCAGATCAGTTTATATTTTTTCCCCATTCTTTAAAACAAAATTCTGCATAAGGGGAGAATGTTCTTAATGAACATTTTCCTCCTCTCTCTTTAGACATAAAAAATAGTTCAACCAGCCCAACCAGCCAAGCAGGCCTTTCTCTTCCCCTGCGGACACCTCCTGCAGTCGAGAAGTTCATTAAGTTTTATGATCTTCCCAAGTCAGTCCTGCTTATAAGCCTCACAAAGGCCACAAATCTGGCAAACCATCATGTATGCCATTAGGCTTTACTAGTAAATGAATGCTATTTAGGGTTTGTGGTGACAGTAAATTAGGGTTTGGTTGGCAGCTATCATTGTTGCTGTTGGACTTAGAGAAATAAATAAATAAACATATACATGCAGGCATATACACACATGCATTCAGGCCTTTTTATAAACCCGTGTTCCCATCTATATGAATTATTTTTAAAGACAAAAATCCAAATCATCTATCAACACAATCCAGGGCCTAATAATAAGTCATTCCATTGGGAAATAACTGCAATTCCCTAACCATTTTAAGACTGTAAGAATAAATACATTTTCATTTCTATCTCCATGAGAATAACCAGTACCTCAGGTAGAGCAACGTCCTAATGGAGGCTTAATCAAATTACAAACCTGAAAGATTTTTAGTCAGTAAAATAGAGCTATTAAAAAAAAAAAAAGGCACAAATCAGGTTTTCCTATTCCTACTGATAGGCGCATGAGGAGACAGACTGTGACACAGGTATGCAACAGATCTGAGCCGCGTGAGGAATGCAACTTTAACACTTCCAAGAGACACCTCAGAGCGCGGGTAAAACACAAACCAGCATCAACAGGCTCTCCCATGCTCATCGCCCTGTTTTATTGGAGGGGCTCTGGTAGAACTTCGGGTATCATTTTTCTCTGAACTAATTAAAGAAAGAAGTGGCAGTTTCTTTATGAAAACCGTGCTACCTTGTGGTTGCCTCTAAGAATGCACGTATCTATTAATATCTGTAAACCCTTTAAATACATTATGCAGCACTTTTTAAAATGTTAAAATGTTAAAAAGGAAATGTCAGGCTAAATGTGGTAAGCTCAGTGATTTGCTTTGTACATGGTAAATACCTCACAGGAGAAAAAAATATCTTCAGCTCCTAACCCTAAGTGAGATAGAGAGAGAGGCTTTTACAAATGTGATGCATTCATTTAACCCTTGCAGGAGAGTGAGAAGAGTTGCTCTACCTAAACTGAGGACTCCTCTACATGTTCTCTCACGACCAATCTCACAAAGTCCTTTCTAACTGTACTGAAAACTACCAAAATATTAAATAAAAATACATAATAAAAGATTATTTCAATATTGCATTATTTAGAACAGACAGGACTGCAATTACACTTTATGTCCAGGCTACAGCCTCCCTCCTCACCTCTCGTCCTTCTCATATAAGAAGGTAGCAATAAAGCCATCACGGCAATTCCCACCGCCAACACCAAGGTAAACTTTGGTTCTGATTAAAAAGAATTAAATACCATTGCATGACCCAGTTGCAGATGATTTAAGTACTCGGGCCACAAGACAATGCAGACTGCCGGGGAGCGGGGGGGACACACCTCTACTTTAATTGCATCTCAGACCATTCACCCCTCCAGTTCAGAACTGTTTGAGCCCTTTCCTATGAAAACAGCTTACAGAAAATATGCTAGAATTTGTTTTCACATTTTCTTTGCTCAAGCACGCTGACTACTAAAGCCTGCAGAGACATTTCCTCTCAACTGGGAGACCCCGAGCAAAGGTCCCCGCGGGAAGAGTTTTTGGTGGGGGTGTGGATTCATCTTCATCAATCACTCAGTGCATTAATGCTGTCTCTCCTGAGCTGCCAGGGCTGGCAGGATCTTGCCTTTAGGCAGGCAGACGCCTTCACTCTTTGTTGCTTCTCAGCGATTTCATAAAAGACGTAACTTACAAACTTGGTTTGACTACTTGCAGCACAAAGGCAGGATCCCAACTTACAAGTTATCACTGAAACACCCCAACGCGTTTCAGACCACAAAGGCTCCTGTCAGGTTCCCTCTCACCTCCCGAACAGCGGTGGCCTCACCAAACACCCTGTGCCACTAATCCCTGCTGCTGAAAGGATGCGGGTTTTTCTTCGCAGCTCACCTCTGACATGTGGTTGACTATACTTTCCTTTCAAAACAGTGAGGCTAAGCCTTCTGCAAATAAAGTGATCGCAGGACCTGCGCCTGCCTCCTTCACTGAAATCTGCCTGCTGCAAAATGTCTGGACAACGAGGGCAGGGTGCCTGGCTGGCTCCGGAGCAGGACGGGCAGAAAGTTTAGGGAAAGGCAGAAAGCAAACACAAGCCGAAGGATGGAAAGGGGTTAGGAGCGGATCAAGGCAAAACATAGGTAGGTGGGGAGGGAGGGCAGGAGGGGGATCATTCCCCTTATCCTCGGTAATATAATGCAATATAAAGCAGAATCAATCTTAATATTCACAACACAGTCAATACCCTAGTGCTTAGCTGTCAGCAGAAACTGAAGTGGATCCCCAGTAGCAAAGAAACCTCTGGACATAAAGCACTATAATTCACTGAGAACTGTGCACTTCAGGCTTCTCACAGCTGAGATTTGCAATGATTTCACTTTTTTGTCTGGTCTTACGTGGAACTAAAGGGGAATGCGACTGAATATCAAATATAGCAAAAAGCCAGCCAATGTATACAATTTAAGTCTAGATCACAGTAAATGCTCTTACTCTCATAATACAAAGCAAAATGTTTTGCAAATGTTCTTCTTAAATGGGAAAATTCTCTGTAAATTCAGTGATGTGAAAAAAAATCCTAAAAAAGAAATGCTTCTAAGAAAACCACGCAGTTTCTAAGTGCTGGTCTAATGAGGAAAAGAAGTATTTTTTGTATACTTTTGAGATTAAATATTTGGCGTTTCAAACATCACCAGGAGCAACCCGAGCTTTGCTGAACCCTCACAAACGGGGGGATCTCTCTGGAGCCTCCCTGCCCGGGGCAGCTTTGCTCTCCCTCACAAACTTTATCGTCTCCGCTGCGTGCTACGCATCCCGGGAAAAGGAATTAATAAAATATATGAGGTAACGCAGGTCTGACAAGTGCTTTGCCAAGTGTCCTGACGGCTAAAAACACAGCCCGGGCGCTAACAGGGTCCCTCCGGAGCCGTGAGGAGAGCGCCGGGGGGACTCTGCACCGCGCCATTTCACAGCAAGCCAACCCGACCGGGCCGCAGCCGGGACAGGCCCCCTCAGCTCGGCGGGGCGGGCCGAATCACCCCCACCACCACCCCCTCCACCTCCGGCCCTGGACCGGCGGCGTGAGAGGCGGCAGAGGGCCGGTACCGTCCCCACCGGCGGGTAGCGGCGGGTGGAAGGCGGGAGGGACCAAGATGGCTGCGGCGGCGGCGCGGGCGGCCCTTACCTGTTTTCTCCTTGATCTCGCAGAGGACGCTGAACAAGGCGGGTTTCATCCTGTGGCAGTTTAACGCGTGCTTCCTGAAAGAGAGCAAGAGGACAAGCTGTTAAAAGCCGGGTTTTAGCAACATGGCGCCTTCCCCGATAAGAATCCCCCCCGCTCCGTATCTTCGTCCCCTCTTTCCCTGCCCGCCAGCACCCGCGGACCGGCGCCGGGCGCTCCCGTTCGGGAGCCGGTCCGGTCCGCGGGTGCTGGCGGGCTGAGGTGCGAGCAGCGCCGGGTCGGTGGCTGCCG